>CAUYPO010045076.1:0-46586 GCA_963574435.1 Cheirogaleus major
TGGGCACAGTGGTGCACACCTGTAGTTCCAGCTATTCAGGAGGTAGGAAGATCACTTGGGCCCAAGCGCGTTGCGACACAGTCATCTCAAAAAAAAAGAAAAAAAAAGAAATAATCTTTTCACACTGACTTTTTTTTTTTGAGACAGAGTCTTACTTTGTTGCCCAGGCTAGAGTGAGTGCCGTGGCATCAGCCTAGCTTACAGCAACCTCAAGCTCCTGGGCTCAAGCAATCCTCCTGCCTCAGCCTCCCGAGTAGCTGGGACTACAGGCATGCACCACCATGCCCAGCTAATTTTTTCTATATATTTTTAGTTGGCCAATTAATTTCTTTCTATTTTTAGTAGAGACGGGGTCTGGCTCTTGCTCAGGCTGGTTTTGAACTCCTGACCTTGAGCGATCCTCCCGCCTCAGCCTCCCAGAGTGCTAGGATTACAGGCGTGAGCCACCACGCCCTGCCTAACTATGCTCTTTTCTATAGCAAAACTTATTTTAGGACAAAGGATGAGACATTTATTTCCTAAGTTGTTCTACTCAGTCAAGAAAGTGTGTGTTTAAATGATCATATATAGAGAAGGCTGCTTACTTAAATGCTTTGCGGAGGAATTTGTCAAGGGATTGTGTAGGATGCTCAAATTAGAGAAAAAGCACATTGGTGGTTTTGAAGCCTTAGTGATGTGTCAACTGCATTCTGGTAGAGCAAAAGTGACAAATACTATGATACTATGCATGTTTTTTTGCAGTTCTTAATGCATACACAGGTCTGAGGCTATGAATATATCCAAACCATAACAGCATTTAAATAATATAGAGAGCATGTGAAAAGCATATCTTTGTTGCCTGCAATTCCTGGTATATGTGCTTCTGTATTCTATATTATTTTGTCCCTGATGGAAATCTCTGTGCCAAGTCTGAGAGGTAGACATTATGTTAATGAATTGGACATGGAGACAGAGAAGGCAGAGAGATGTGACCCACCGGGGCTTTTATCTCTAGTCTGGCAACTGGTGACGACTCCTGTGATATTCCCTGTTATTTTCCCAGGGCGGTTACTGGGTTGAGGTTATTTATAACCATCTGGGACTGTTATGTTTCTGAGTATTCTCTCCCTGGCCAGCTTGTCTTCTTTTATACTATCCAGGCGTGAGGGAGAGGTGGTGAAAGGCCCATCTGCGGAGGCATCTAAGTTCTACGTGGCCAATGTTTACATAGGAACTGCGCATGGCGTTTGGACCATAGTGGTTGTTGTTTTTTGTTTGCTATCATTACCGTTTCTGGGACTCCCCTTCTAGTCTTGGCAGGAGGCAGGCGTTTGCTCAAGCTGGGCACAGACACATTTCCTAGGACGGCCAACTGGATGCATCTCCCTGGAACTTTGAATCTTGTGCAAGCACTGCAAAGAGGAGAGCTGCTTAGAATACGCTGGTGACCGCAGCGGCAGCCTCCTCCTGTCTCCTTTGCATAAAGTGAGAGTAATCTTCCACTAGTCCCCTTTTTCCCTTTTTCCCTGGCAAGTGTTGGTTTCATCCTTTGTTATCAAGAGTTCTGATGACACAGAGACTGCCCTGTGCTGCCCTGGATTGGCTTTTAGTTTCTAAGTCCCTTTTGGGCTTGTTTTTGGGGCACCCTTTTCAGTCTCTAAAGCAGAGCGCTGACGTTGCCCATCTCCCATCAGCCAAGCTCACTTCACCGGAGGAAAGGAATTAGTTGTGTCTTGCGTTTGTTGTGTTGTCATCACTGTAAAGGCAGATGTCGCTGGAAATTTTACATTTGTGGGACACTCCGCAGTGCACGAAGAGCATGCATGTACATGATTATTTTGACATATGAGTATGGATAGATGCCACTATCCACGTTTCACAGGTGATTAGAGAGCCTCAATGCAATTAAGTGATTTGCCCAAGATTGTACTACCATTGACTGGCAGAAGTAGAACTTTAACCCAGGCCTCTTGACTCCAAAACCCCCTTTTCTCACTCATTCTGATTGGTTCCTCAAAGTTAGCCTTGTAAAGAAATATTCTTCGTCGAGATGTCATGCCTGCCAGACTCAGACAACCTCAGCAACCAAGAGTTGTGCACGAGGAGCATCTGAGCCAGGGAAGCTCCTGGCCAGCATGAGATGCCACAGCTGACTCGTTCTGAGCTGCCAGGGGACATGTGGCTCATGCTCAGTTCTATTACCTGGGGAGGTCATGGGGTGGAAGGCTGGATGTCTTTTGTCTCAGTCTCCATTTGGGATAACACAGGGCTCTGTGTGATGATGGCTTAGAAGCAGGATCTGTACCCAGAGGTCGGAGGGACCATCCTTCCATGCAGTCTGAATCCATCAGCAGCTCTTACAGTCCCCCATGATGGCATGAGAACCCTGATCCCCAAATTATATTAAAATTGCCAGTTCGCTTCAAAATTGTTCCTTTGAAAGAGCCATTTAACACTAATTTAATAACTACTTAATACTAATGAAGATCATCCCAAAATAACTTTTTTTCCTTTTTTTTTTTTTTTTTTTTTTTTTACAAATAGCATGTGCTTGTTGCTGAAGAGTTAGAAAAATAAACAAAAGGAAGTAAAGAAAAAAACTCCAGTATCTTGCCACACGGAAACAACTCCTTTAACATATATTTTTTCAGACCTCTTTTCTGTTAGATTTTGATTACTATGTATTAAGTGCTGTTATTAGCATCTTGACATCCCTGATCTCATCAAGTTTCCCCAACTCCACATTTCAAAGGTTGTGCACTAAACTGTAACCATAAATGCACCTGTTAGAATTGTATAGTTATTTAGTGAGTACTTGTTGAGTGCCTCCTCCAAAACGTGTTCATGCTAGAGTAAGAGAGATCGTGTGCAAAATCTGTGAGTGGCGTGTTGCGGTAGAAATTGCGGAGGCAGGGACGCATCCAGGTTTTGTGGGGCTTGAAGCTTCGGCAATTTTAGTTTCTCTTGAAGAAAAAGAATATAAAATTGTGAATATGGAATTAGGTAAAAAAAAAAAAAGTGAATATTTTCTAAGAGAAAAGAAATCTGAACAAATTACTGATGCTTTGGAAATTCGGGTCCCTTTTTTCCTTCTGAGCTCTTTGTGGGCACTTGGCCAGAAAAGCTTACACGGAAAGACTTCTTCATCAGAACGTGGCTTTTACTCCCTTCCCAGAACCCTGTGCACTTCCAGGGGCCAGGACAGGGAGGGCCTTGCTGCTTAAGCACTATTGACCTCCAGGAGAAAGGGGAGTGTGGCTGGGTGCTTGCCTGGGGAACCCTGGAACCCTAGGGCCCTGGGGGGTGACAAGGTGGCATCTCTTCCTTTCCTCTCTTCCATCCTTGGAGCTGAGAGCCCTGGGGGTGTGGAGAGACACCCTGACAGCAGCACAACGATTCCTGTCCTACTCCAAGACGATATTATCAATATTTACTGGCATTTTTATCATAATCTTATCATTTCATGTCTGTCTTTGTTAGATCTACAGTTTAATTCGGTGAATCTTTTGGAGTAGAAATCTAATTTATTATTACTATTTTTTCCCAATCTTAACCAGTTGCTTCAATGCCATTTGTTCACTAAATATACCTTTTCTCGTTGCTTTGAAAAGCCACCTTTATCATATCTTAAATTATTATCTATACCTGGATCTGTCTCTGTTACATTGATCTGTCTACTGCCTGTCTATTACTCAATCATTGAACTTTATTGTATCTTTTTATATTTGGTAGAATGGGGTCTTGCTGTCTGCCCTCAATAGCTTTTTCTTTTCAAAATATTTCTCGACTTTTCTCACGTAATTGTTACTCCAGAAAATCTTAAGAATCATTTTTGCCAAGCTACAAGAAAATAAAAAAAAATCTTGTTGGGATTTAATTGGACTAGTATTCATTTTAGATTAATTTCTAAAGACTTGAAATCTATATAGTATCCATTATGTTTTCCAGATACATAGTATGTCTCTTTATTTATTGTTTTCCTTTAATGGGCTTGGTAGGTTTCTTTTGTCTTTCTGGCAAATGTTTTATGTTCAGTTCTAGGTAGTTATTTTTAATACTTGTTTTGAAAGGGATCTGATAGCCTTCTCCCACAATCATTTCTAACTGGCTGCTGTTGGCATGCAGGAAGGCTATTTTTCAATGAACTTGACACCTTACCCAATTCATTTAGTAATTCTAATAGTTTTTCAATTGTCAGGCCTTTTCGCCTTGCTTCTGCTTTTCAAAATCCATTTTTGGCCAGGTTTCTGATGACTCAAATCCTGATAACATGCTTTGGTGACTGGCCCCTGAGGTGGCAAGGGTCTGGTGGTTGCAGGCAGGTTTCCTAATCATAGTAATTGTTGAGAAAGTCGGGTAACGGTGAGGTCTACAGACCCTGTAGAATATATTATAAATCATCAAAAGCCTAAATAGAGTGTGAGTCCTGTAGCACGGATCAAATCATATCTCCTGCTCTGACGTTTCACTCGATTACAGCCCGGTGATAATAGTACACAGCTGCCTGTCAGCTCCACTGTCCTCCTCGACAGTGGCACGTCGTGGTCCCCATGGTCACTTAAAGGGATGCTGAATGCAGGGGGAACTCAATCTACCTGTTCTTCCCTGCACCTAACTGAACCGGCCATAGATAAGCATAGGCGATTGGGATTTCAGAGACGTTCAGTGTGCTTGACAGCGGTCTGCCGTTGGACCGTGGGGGACCTCCCGCTGCAGTGCCCTGGCTCCAAATGCAGACCGGGATCACATTGCTCCCTGTCTGTGCTTGCCAGAAAGGCTGCCTAGAACCAGACCTCAAACTTGGGCAGATAAGCTTGTCCCGGGCTCAGCAGCCCTGCTGAGGCTGTGCTGCGGCGTAGCTCTGAATCCCTCGGAGGTGAGTAACCTGAGACGTGTATCTATGGCTTACCTGTGGTTTTGACTGTTTTTGCTTCAATATCGTTTCCCACTGAAGCTGCAGAACTTGTGGGCTCCAAATCCCCAGTGTGCATTAGCCAGTGCTTTACTTTGGTGGAAACCGGGGGAGCGGAGCTAAGAAGAACAGGGAAGGGAGTACAAGCCCCAGGGCAGTGGTGAGGACAGGAGTCATCTTTGTGATCCCTTGTGTCTGGGTGAGTAACAGAGGGAAGTTTCCCTACTGGGTGTGAAATCTGGGGAAACCTTCTGTTTGGGGAATGCTGGGGGCCATTTTACTTCTAATTAAGAAGCTACCGAGGAAGGGAAGTAAGTTAGCTTGCCAACTCATTAGCGACATTCTGATCACAGCATCTCTGTGCATTGCTAGTAGCTCAAAGCAGGGAGAGGAGAGACAGGCCCACTCCTAACACTCATGGGCCCGGGCAGGGGTAGAAATGGGGGCTCACATACCATGAGTCTAAGTAACTATTTCAAAGTTGTGAGTGAAGATTTCTGTACATCAGGTTCTTTGCTCCTATCTTGGTAAATATGTCTTCATAATAACCTGGAAACCAGGTTCAAATTTAGAATTCTCAGACTCCTTAAGTTTCTTGTTCAAAATCTCCCTGGGTTACATGTAGACATCCCTGGTCACAGATCACAAGTCTGTCTACACCCTATAAACAGTCTCCCTTATGCAAACGGGTGAAATGGTTCACCCTTGAGCGAATGGACCCAGGCAGGCACTGCAGCAGGCCCAGGGACCTGTCGTGAGGTCCAGAAGGTGGGGTGGCCTCTAGGTGGGCTTGTCTTGGGGGCTCTGCAAACTCCTTGCCCCATGGACATGGTGTGGCTGGAGGAAATGTGACCAGTGCTCTCCAAGCACATGGGTCCAGGACATGGGCCCAGCCTCTCCTCCAGCCAAAGATTCCCAGGGCAGGGGACAGAGATGGGAGGCATGGAGGGAGCAAGTGGGAACTTGGAACTACATCCAGGGCAGGTGAGGTGCTGGAAGGGTCAGGTCAGGCACCCCAGGTTTGAGGACGCTGGGTCATGCCAAATAATGGTTTTACAAATGCCCATTTTTGCTTCTGGATTTGGGCAATATGCTTGCAGATTTATCACTTGTCTGATGCGGGCCCGGTGGACGTGTCCTGCTCCTGTCTCTGACCACTCCCTTCCCAGGTCCCCAAGTCCCCGGTTCTTCCTTTCAGTGTTGTTCGGGTGCTGGTGGTAACAGAAGTCTGCGGAGATGAACGGGCTGGTGGTGGGGACGGCAGGGAGGAGGGCGGATGCACCGTCTCCATCTTTGCTGCCCCCTCCCTTGCTCTGCTTTGCAGATCCACTGGTCTGATCCTCATCCTGTGCCTCGACCTCCAGCACCCACCCAGTTCCTGCCTTTCCACTTTGTTTCTATTCTTGTTTTCTGTTCCTTTCCTTGCCTGAGAATTCGTTTCTTCCTATTCCTTGGTGGTGGTGGCTTGGCAGGGGAAGTAGGGACTCTATAGGGGGAGGGGGTAGGAGACACTTTCCTGCATCCCAGTGAGCTTCTGTGACATTAACATAGCAGTACAGCTGTCTCTCGGTATCCAAGGGGGGTTGGTTCCAGGACCCCCTGTGGATACCAAAATCTATGCGTGTTCAAGTCTCTGATGTAAAATAGCATAATATTTGCATATAGCCTATGCACATCTTCCCATTTACAGTCATGCACCACATAGTGACATTTCGGTCAACGTTGGACCACATTTTACGAAGGTGGTCCCGTGAGATTACAATGGAATATATAGAGAAACCTGATATATGGCACTTGATATTGGCATTGCAGATCAAATAGGGAAAATAATTGATATTCAGTAATGGTGCTGGGCCATTTGGTTTTCCCTATGGGGAAAAATATATAAATAAAAATATACTACCATTTAGGTTGATGTAAGTACATTCTGTGATGTTTTCACAATGAGGAAATCACTTAACGAGGCATTTCTCAGAACCTATCACATCGCTAAGTGATGCATGACTGTACTTGAAATCAATCTCAGATTACTTGGACTACCTAATGCAATGTGAAAGCTATCCAAATAGCTGTTATCCTGTATTTTTTATTCATATTAGTTTTAATTGTTGTATTGTCCTTTGTTGTTATTATTGTTTTGATATTTTTGATCCGTGTTTGGTGGAATCCATGGAAGCAGAACCCACGGATACGGAGGGCCCACTGCTCTGTATTCCAGTATTTTACAAGTTAACTAAGCTTTTGTGGGTTGACGTGAAAACCTGAATGTTCCCAATAATTGTATCTCTGGGGAAGCGTATTCTCAGTTTCAAATAACTGATTTATAAATGAACTTTCAGGACAAAACATATTTGTCATTGTGACTGTTTTTAGAATTTTGCACCTGGAAGGATGCTCTGTGTCCATTCGATTCTGTGAGTGAATTGAATCTACTTTAAGCTGGTAGGTGGGGTCCCTTCAAGCTCTGAAGGGCTATGGTTTTCATCCACTTCTCTCATTTTTGCAGGCAAGGACACTGAGATCAGAGAATGTGAAGTCATTTGTATAAAGCCAAACATAAAGTCTTGCCTGTGCCCCAGCCCTCCTGTTCCACCCTGCTATCTTTCATTCCTGCCAGAACCCAGGAGTCCCATTTCGGTGACCTAAGGAGTTTGAGCACCACCATTCGTTTGGAGGTGGCTGTCACATGGAGGTGTGCAGGGGCACAGGATGCCTTGAACCATAGCAGGTGCTACAGGTGACTGTATGCACAGGATAAAAGGGTGTTTGAAGAAGAGGAGCGAGACTCTTAGCTTTTTAAGGGTGGCTCCAGGGGTATTTGATTGACGTTCTCTGTGTCCCCATCGGTATCTTCAAATGAGATTGATCTGCCTATGGAGTTAAATTGTTGAAATCATTTTCTTATGGCTTTGCTACAGTCTTGGATTTCCTTGCCTTTAAGAGGAGTTCCTGTACATAACATAATAACTACTCATTTCCAGAACTTTACAAAGTTGGTTTTTCATAGTATTGATTGCATAACATCTATGAGGCTGTTTCCTCATGTATAAGACAGGGATAATGATACCTCCCACTTAATTCTTATATAAGGATTACATGACAATAGATGCATAAAGCTCCCAGCACAGAGCCTGGCTTTTATGATTTTCTGCTGCCTCCCCGCTAATTTGGAGATACTTTCTATTACTCTAGAGAAATCATTTTCATATACTCAAGTGCTCTGTTTCTTGGGTCAAGAGTTACAGAATTTCCTCTTTAAAATGTTTTTAAGGTTTTTGATTTGTTACACTCCAAGAACTAGTTTTGATTCCTCTCCACATCCTTGGAGTCCTTCCACTTATGGCTTTCTTCTTGACATTTTCCTCAATGCCATTTGTCTTGGACCTTCCTCTTTCCTTAATAAACTGGGGGGGCTCAGGGATGTTCATCGAGCTTATTTACTTTTTCAATTGGGTGCCTGATGCGCATGTACAACAGGTGTAATCAGGAACTGCTCAGCTATGAGGCCAAAAGGAGACCTAGCTTTCTAAAGTTGAGTTATCCTTCTTTGCAACTTCTCCTGGAGCATTTATTTTGTGTTCTGTCTTGGGTTGATTTGAAGAATCCCCAATCTGGAATTTCCATCTCCCTCCCCAGACCTTTTCCTGGTTGTAGGTGTCAGTATTCAACACAACTTTACACCATCCAATGTCCTTTAGGCCACAAAGTGATTATGTGGAGACCTCTTTGTACCTCCTGTTGGGCCTATCTGCCCCAGAATGCTGGGTGTTAAGGTTGAAGCAATTGCCTAAAATTTGGCATTAGTCCCTAAGGAAATGATTTAGGAAATTGTGTTTATAATGTGACCAAGTAGCATAATGTTTTTCAGACAAGTTGAAAATTTCAGTCATGTGTGACCCTTAACATTCCTTACAAAGGAATCCTACCTCCCTCCCTGTGGAATTTATGCACTATCCATTTCCCTCTTCCCAAAACGATCACTCTCCACAGTGACTTATCCTTTCTCCTCAAACCTCCAACATCTCACCCTTCCCTAATATCAGCTGGTATCTCATCTTATTTCACTGATGAAGTAAAACTACTTTGAAGACAGTGAATATCTCCATTGCATACTAAATCTACAAACGTATCCACACCTGTACTTCTAGACTCCGATTTCCTTCCAGTTAAAATATCAAAGGCCTGCCCTTCTTCTTGTACCCTGCTTCCTGGCCCCTCTCCCCTAATCAAGGTCATTGCTCAAAAGTTGGTCTTTCTACTTGGCACCGGGAATTTTTCCTCTCTACTGGGTGGTCCCATCAGCATACAGAAATGTCTTTCATCTTAAAAAATGCAATCTTGAACCCACTTCTTTCTTAACTACCATCCATTTTCTCTTCTCCTTTACTGCAAAAACTTTTGGAAGAATTATCCAAACTCCCTTCCCTTTCTTTCTTTGACCCTCTTTGGTTTGGCTTTTGTCCTTCTCACTTAGTACCAAACAGGTCTTGTCAAGATCACTGATAACTCTTCCATTGTCAAGTCCAATGGTGGGTTCTCCATCCTAATGAGACTTGGTCCATCAGCAGTGTTTGACACATGGTTCACTCCTTTCTTCTTGATTTTCTTCCAAAGTTCTAGAACCCAGCTGCCCAGTTCTCTTCCTGGAGAATCTTCTCAGTCCTCAGCCTGGGTTGATGGTTTCTCTCATGTCTCATGAATGTCTAAATACCGGACATCTCATGCTCAGCTGTTGGGCTTTTTCTTTTCTCTCTCCACTTACCTTCCAGATATTCTTATCTAGTTCTGAAATATTCATTTTCTGAAATATTTATTTTTGGTTTTAATTTCTTCCGCTGCTCTTTCTTATATGACAATGGCACGTATTAAAAATGTTTTGCTATTGGTCCACCAGTTCCTGAGGTTGAATTTATCATTATTTTTCAATCTTTGTTCTCTCTGTTCTTTGGAATTTCTGTCAATCTTCAACTTTACTGACTTTTCTTGACTATCATCTCCATTCTGCTGCTGAGATAATCTCATGAATTTTTGATTCCAGATATTCCAGTGTTTGGTTCTATAATTTCCATTCAGTTCTTTTTATAGTTTCTTTTTCCCTGCTGGGAATTCCCAGTTTTCCCTTCATTTCAAGAGCACATACCTTATAGAACCTATCCAAATAGCTGCTGTAAAGCCTTTGTGTGGTAATTTTAACATGTGGGTCATATTGGTTGGCATCTGTTCATTGTCTTTAACCTTGGGAACTGGTCACATTTCTCTAGTTCTTTGTGTATTGAGTCATCTTGCATTGTCCTGACCATTGTGAATGTTATCTTGTGCAAACTCTGGGGTCCTTTTGTAATCCTGGAGAATATGGTTTTTTGTTGGTTTGTTTTTATAGCAGGCAACCAACCTGACTAGGTTCAGGCCACAAGTTCTGTCTGGGTGGTGTCAGTTTAGATTTTAAACCCTCTGCTTTCTGCTTTGGGTCTGTTCTGCACATGCATCACTGGGGGTTAGTCTGAGATATGGGTCTTGCTGTATAACTTGGTTCAGTTCTCAGGTCGCTGTTGCACTACTTTGGGTCTGTCCTGCACGTGTGCAACTCAGGGGTGAACCTGATACTGGAGGGGAGGTTAAGGCATAGAATTAGGGGATCCCTCTCTCTAGCTCTCTCCTCTCTCTGGTTCCACTCACACTTTCTGACTCAGCGGAACCCCTTTTCCTGGTTCCTCTGGCCAGACAGATGGGGTTTCTGCTAGAGATTTATCTGACCGTGGACATGTGAGCCTGAAGCTCATCCTTGGGACAAAGCTTTTAGCAAAGAGAAAGCTAGGTCGCAGGAGGGAAGTTAACCCCTTTCCAGGTCACTTTTCTAACTTCTGACTCATTTCCACAATCTTCCGGCTTTTGTTTCCTTTTCATAGTTCTCAGGTAGTTGCTTTTAGTATTTTGCCTAGAGTTTCTAGCTGTAATCAGAGGTATTCACTATCACAAATTCTCCATGACTTTAAATGCCTTATTGGCAACTCCCAGATTTCTGTCTCCTGCCTGGACCTCTCCAGAACCCACATCTTCTTCTGGATGTCGTATAGGCATCTCAACTTACTGAGTCTGAAGGTGAATTCTTGATCTCTGGACCTGCACTTGCTCCACTGTTCAGGCCGGAAACCTCAGAGTCATCCGTGGCTCTCTCCTTTGCACATCCCCACATCCAAGCCATTAGCTAATCCAGACAACGTTTTTCAAAATGCATCTACAATCAGACGACATCTTCCCATTCTCAAGCTATCCTCATCTCTCACCCACAGAGCCACCACCACCTCCTAACTGTCCTCCCTACCCCACTCTCTCCCCTATGTCCCTTCTTCACCTTTGTCTGACCCCCTGCCCCACCACTGACTGCTCATCTCATTGTGGATAAAGCCGTCTCTCCCCATCAGCCATTCCCACCTTTTCCCACCTTCGCTCTTCCCGCTCTTGTGACCGCATCACCCAGCTCCTGGCAGCCCTTCCCCTCTCTCATCTTATCCACCTCCAGCCTCAGGGACTTCATGCTTGTCCCTCTTCCTCGCCCGCCCCCTAGAAATCTGCGAGGCCATCGCTTTCACCCACCTGCCAATCTCTGCTCAAATGTCGCCTCCTCAGAGAGCCCCTCCCCTCCTACTCTGCAGCATTCATAGCACTCATCAAGCCTGACTTATTATATGTTTTATTTCTCTTTGATAACAAGCTCTTCACTGTTATCTTTTCAGTATCATGTTTTAGGTGCCTAGACCAGTGCCTGGCACAGGATAAGCACTTCATAAATATTTGTTGAATGAATGAACCAAAAGACAAACAATATATCCAGAGTCATTCTTCACAAAATAGGAATTTGGTAGAGTTACTTTCTAACTCTTTTTCAAAAACACTATGTTAAAGGAACAATGGCTGCAGCCATTGGGATGGTAACAAATGTTCTAAGATGTTGGCATCCACAAGTCCACCTTTGGAGCACAGAACATCAGTGCACTCGTGGAAGTAGATGGATTAATTGCTAACCGTCATGTGCTTGGACTGGGTTGCTTGGTCCCCATTTGGCCATTTCTAGGGACAGCTACGGGAATCAAAGATGGAAATACTTGGCTATCACTCTTGTCTCCCTGATCTAGAAGACTAATAAGAAAAGGGCTGAGCAGTGTGTGGAAGCCAGCCTGGACCGCATTGTACACAGCAACTTTGGCCTCACTATCCCTGCCATCTTGTCCCACTGTGACCAGGTCCCATGATGGTGAGTGACAGAGCAACGAGCTGTCATGCACATCTACAGCCCTGAATGTGAACAACCTTGAGCAATTCCTGCTGAGGCTACAGTCCTCACCTCCTCTGCTTATAGCACCTCTGAAGGACAGCTCAACTCCTTACACCCAGAAACCCAACGAAGACTCTGCAATCCAAATTCCTCTTTGTTCCTTGCATCTCTGACCGTTCTTAGTGCAGTGGATGAATGGCCACATGGGTTATCCACAGAAAGGACCGTTGTCACCCCACAGTGGGTTCTCACTGCTGGTATAAGAGGACATTTACCTCTTGTTCTTTCTAGGGCTACGTTATAGATGAGGAAATCTTTTGAGATGGCTTTCTGATTTTACATCTAACTCCTGAAAGGGGCCTCAGGAAGGAGGACTTTGAGGCCATTAAGAGCAGTGAAATATGGTACGACTCAGTCTCCCACTGCCCCAACAATGAAACTATTATTATTCGGCGGTATGACCCCATCATGAACCAGCTTCAAATATAAATAACTGATGTATCCTGTTGTTCTTTTTTTTTTTTTGCATTGTTGGCGTGCAGTATTTTCTTGCTTGCCAAGTTTTATACAAATCATTTTTAGGCTTTTTCCTACTTATATGACAGTATAAAAAATACATTTATTTTTGATAAGAGCAGCAGTTTAGTAGTGCTATGGTTGGAACTTAAGAGGAATAGTGATGTGTGAACTATTAAAAATATACTTCTCATTTATGTTTTGAGGCGTTATATAATTGTCATCTGTAAATGACTCGAAGCAGGGAAAATAATGGAAGTGCTTTCTGCATTGTCTCTGCATGTTATTGAGCATTTACTTTAAATAGTTAATTGTATTCTTTAGCTGTCCAGGTGGTGTGGTGGTTTCCAGCATCCTAAACACATTAAGGGAAACACTTTGCAGCCCTGTTAAGAAGAGGCTGAATATGTCTGAGATATGAGTCACTCCTCTGGGTGGAAGGAAGGGAGGGAAAAATTTCTAAGCATCTCCCTGCCTGTATGAAAGCCAGAATGTTTTATGAATACTCATTCATTTTTTTGTTCATTTATTAATCTGATGGGTATTTATTGCATGTTCTGCTCTGTACGAGTTACTGTGCTGGGTGGGCGTCTGGGAAGAGTTTCCTTTCTAATACGCAGAGCATTTCTGATATACAGAGAAGCCGATGATGGAGAGATGGGAGAGCCTGAGCTGTTCTGGAAGGCTGATGGAAAGATTGTCATGTGTAGGTGGTAGGAACCTTGACAGAAAGAGAGGGAGAGAAAGGAATCCGAGCCCACTGCTTCCAAATACCGATACCCTATGCATTTATGTCATGAGTCTTAACATTATTTGCACCCAATTCTATATAATTCCACTTCTTAAGGAAAAAAAGAATTATTTATAATAGTTAAAAAAGAAAAGGAGAACATCTAATTGCCCCATAGAGCAGAACAGCTAAATTAATTATGGTACATTCATGAGATGGAATTCTCTGCAGTCATTACAAATCATATTGCAAAAGAATATTAGTGTCTTGAGGATATACTCATTGTATAATAGGTGGGAAAAACCCAATAAAACAGTGTGTTCTCGATTTGGTAATGCTATGTTCTCAATCTGGCCCACCTTTACTACTCTAATGAGATTTGCAGCTCCCCCAACCCCACCCCTGCACTTGTGATCTCCTTAGGCTGTTCTGCGTTCATCTTTACATAGTACTCATCTCCTTCTAACGTACGATACAACTTACTCATTCATGCATTGCTTGTTGTCTTTCTCTCCTGATAGAATATAAGTTGTAGAAGGGGAGGGATTTTTGTCTGTTTTGTTCACTGGGGTGTCCCAGAAGCCTAGAACACCATCTGACACACAGCAGATCCTAATAAATATTGCACGTGTTGAATAAATGAATGAAGGAAATGTGGTTGTTGTTTTTTAACTTTTCTGAATTTTCCCTGTTTTCTATTATAAATATGAATTACCTCTTTCATCAGAGGGGAAAAAAGCTTGAAAAAGATATTGTTGCATGTAAATTCTTCATTTAGACCTAACTAGTTTATCTGTGGGCAATGACCCAATGGATGATTCAAGAGAGTAGAATCAAAGCCTTCCAGTTGTGGGCAGAGAACATTGTAGAGAGATCTTAGGACCCCTGGGCTGTGGTCTGGGTTCTGTGCTTGACTAGCTACTGGGTTTTGAGACTGTTGAGCCCCATGTTTGTCCCATGGCTCTTCCCTGTGCCCAGCAGGCCAGTCCCTTGACTTAACTCTTCCTGTACTCCACTCCTGCTAAGCATGTCTCCGATGGGCATGCATTCTCATTCTGCTTTCTCCTTCCTAGGCTGTGTTTCCCAGTCACCACTCCAAATTCTGTGTTTTCTTCAAATGCCATTTGAGTCTTGCTTGCTTTTTATGGTCTTCTGCGACTCCTCTGGCCTCATGCTTCCTTGAATTCCCATGGCCCTCGCGGGGCATGCCAAGCACACAATGTACTTCCCACAGCTGGGCTTCAGGGGAGCCATGTTTGCAACGGACATTAACCAAAAAGGCCAAGAGCTACTGCTGCTGGGAGCCAAGTGGAATCTGGCTCAGTCTATTTTAAGACAGAAACCATAGAAATACTTTAAGCACATATGCTCTACTTGTCTCATGTGTTATCTTTTTTCCGCAAGTAAATGACAAGCTGCTTGAGGAAGAGGTTTCTATTTTCTCCTTTTCTTGTCTTCCATGGTGCACAAGCAGTTCTAGTCTTAATGTTGCTATCACATACTTGTTAGTTGGTTGATCCTTCCTTGGTTTCCTGTGTATAAATTAAGTGTTGTTTCTGATCCTTCAGAGATAGAATAAGAATAATGTAGGGACAGTGATTCAAGCATCTTAGAAGGCATTATAAATGTATGCACATATATATTTAATGACATTTTCTTATTAATATTTAAAAAGCTAATAAACTCAAGTGAAATGCTCAGGATATAACTTGACTGCAGCAACCTTCTGCTGTTAAAATTGTATAATTTTTATTCAGAGAATATAGATTGATTTGGGGGAAGCAGCATTTTTGGGGAAGTGGGATTTTACATAACAGATTATTCAATTCAATAAATGCTTACTGAGATTCTACTATTTATAAGGTACCGCAATAGGAACAGAAGGGGATCAGAGAGGTCAACTAAAAATAGTCCCTGAACTCTCTGAGGTGGGATAATAAGCACAGTAACAGTGTTCAAGACCAGTAGGAAAGACACATTATTGGAGCTTTAAAGAAGGAAGAAATGACATGTGATCTGGGGAAAAGTGAATGTGCACAGAGTAGACAATATTGCATTAAGCACACAATATTATTAATTTTGGTGGGTGGGAGATGGTAGACATGGGATAAAGGATTCCAGATGGAAGTAATGAAATCAAAAAGGGATAGAGGAGGCATTTGAGGGGACAGTGGGCTGTCCATGGGCAGGACTGCAGGGAACACTTAGGAGAGGGAGCTGGGAGATGAAACTAAAAGGTAGGTTTAGGGAACAAATGAGGGGCCTCCATGCTGCAATTGGAAGCTCTGTTTTCAGCCTCCCAAAGGACCTTTGGATGTTCTGCAACATTAGAAATGGGCTTTGAAAGGAAAGGTTTACAGTTTTTATTTGGTTTGATAAATAAAGAGTAACCATATGCTTTTGATGTTTGTGGTATTTATGATAATGCCCTTTGACTCCAAATGAAATTTATTAATCCAGGGTACATAAAATCAAAGAGAAAGTTGTTTGCTCCTAGAAGCATAAGTTGTACTATATCCACTGGGTTGGGCTACTGCTTGCATTTGCAAATCTATTCAAACTACTATTGGGAAAATGGAGGTAAATTTTAAATGGCTAATTTATTTTCTAAAAGTCAGATAGCAAATGATCAAAATACTTTTGGGTAGAATCCATATGCCTGGACTCTAAGAAGCCTGCTATATCTGAGACCTTGGGATGATTTTTGGAATGTTATCAATAGGATTAATACCATGTATGTGCAGTGAGTATTATGATATTAATAATATTTGTATCAATTGCTTTGTGTGGAATTTGTTTTACAGTCAATACTTTCTCATCTGTAACAGGATTTTTTTTTAATTTTGGAGAGAAATCAAAAGCATGATCACTGGAAATTTGTAAATTATTTTTCACAGTATTTCAAGTGGTTTCATAGTATTTCAAGAATTATTTTTCATAGTATTTCCAGAAAGTATTCCTAATCCCCCATTTTTTATATCTTTTTCACTTTTACAATAGATTAGCAGTTTAGAAGTACACATCTAAGAATCTTTGGGGTTGAGTTTACTCATGAAGCAACTGATCAACTACTTAAGAATCCTTTTTGGGATCTTAGTTAAAGATTCAACTTGTTCTTCATTTTTTAAAAATTTTGCAATTGTAAAATGTATTTGGAACAGAACAAATTGAGGACTCATGTGGAATGTTTGCCTATTTTTGCAAGTGTGTGTGTGTGTGAAAGAGAGACGGGTCTAGATGTTGGACAAATATGCTGAAGAGTGTCTGCCCCCAAACCACATCCCCGAGGTGACTCCAAGGATGAGGGTAGGATTGAGGAAAGAGGAAGGGACAGTCACTTCTTACTGGACATACTTTAAATAGAAATGGTGAGCGTATGTGTGAGTTTTGCCTTTCCTTTTTTGCATATTTGAATAAACAAATAAGAAAAAAAAATACTTGTCAAAACAAAACATTGTACCAATTACCATGTCTTTTGGAGCCAGTTTTTTTTTTTCTTCTCTCCCTCTGGAAAAATTAAACGATGCAATATATGCTGGTCAGGTTTTTACATTCTCACTTTCTAGCTGCTGCTTCTAATATTTGAATTTTTACAGTTCCTTCTGGTCAGCTCCACTATCCTCATTTTCAGAGGAGTTGTGACTTGTGTTTTAATTATTTTTCCTCTAAAAATATTCAGCTGGAGGAAATCCCAGGATCATTCATCGAGTTTAATATTTTTTTCATATGCTTTATCAGATTTTTGATTTCTTACCAATATTTAATAGTCTTGTAATGAAAATATGTGGATGGTATAACGTTACATTCTGTTCTCAGAGGTGTAAGTTATCGTGATTTATGGCCTATGATTCTCACATTTTCTCTCACGAAGCAGCAAATGATCTTTTCAGCTCTTCGAAAGTGCTCCTGATTTGAGGGAGAGACATTAGGCTTTGAGTTTCAAAATCCTGACCATAATTTTGTGGTCATGTTGCATGAGGGGCCTTGACCCATTCATATTTCCGTCAGATGTGGTTCAAATGGGATGTAGCAAGACAGACTGTCATTGTCGTTCATAGCTGTTCACTCATTGTTGTGAGAAGAAATAGTTAAATCAGTTCACCCTGTAAGAACTAAGGTGGAATAGAAATGATGTCTTAGGAGGAGAAAATGTTAACAGATAACGTGGGAGACGTTGCCAACCAGAACCTGAACTGGCAGAAGAGATGGGGCTTCCTTCGTGGAACTTGGGGCAAGTTATTTAATTTCTCTGGTTGCCTTAATTGTATCATGAGGGCAATGGGTGCTTTAATTTCCCTGCAGCATTAGCATGTTATGGTCTGTGTGCTAAAGCCCAATAACTTGGAAGAACAGAATACCCTGTTGTTTTTCTTCTAGCATGCACTCCCAGCTTCCATGATTGGAAGGGCACAGAACAAGTCTCCTTTTACTCATTATTTTTACTCATTATTTTCCGTGAACAAAGGGAAATATCTTGAAGGCTGCCTGGATCTAAACTAGACAAACAATTTGGAATAACTCCAAAAGGAATTGAAATAACCTACATCTGGACTTCTGTGAGAGTGCTGTCAGGAAGGATATCTAAAAAGACGGGGGATCTCTGACGGGAAAGATGAAAGATTGGAGAAATGAGAAGTCTTGGGAAATCACCAAGAGTGTGGTTAGGTGAATATTGGCCTGTTGACCTTGGCCTGGGAGGTGAGATGCAGAGGAAGTTGAATTGTTTACTTGAAATGAATAGATATGTGTTTTTTTTAAATGTATTTATTTATTTATTTATATTTTTATTTCAGCATATTATGGGGGCACAAATATTACGGTTACATATATTGCCCATGCCCCCCCTCCCCTCTCAAGGCAGAGCTTCAAGCGTGACCATCCCCCAAATGTTGCACATCTCACTCATTATGTGTGTGTATACCCATCCCCTCCTCCCCCCTCCTACCCGCCCAACACCCGATAAATGTTATTCCTATATGTCCATTTAGGTGTTGATCCGTTAATACCAATTTTCTGGTGAGTACATGTGGTGCTTATTTTTCCATTCTTGAGATACTTCACTTAATAGAATGGGTTCCAGCTCTATCCATGAAAATACAAGAGGTGCTATATCACCATTGTTTCTTAGAGCTGAACAGTACTCCATGGTATACATATACCACATTTTATTAATCCACTCATGCATTGATGGGCACTTGGATATTAAAAAATTATAATATCTAGGGGACAGTATGATTTTAATTTTTCATTATCCCAAATGTAACTCACCCACACCATTACATAATGTATGAAGACATAGGATTGGGGAAAATTCACATCCCTTGTGTGGTTAATAGGGGAAAGGACCGCATCTTCCTAGGCTACAAGTTCATCCTTGGTTCTGATGGCAGAACCAAATTCTGTGGTGGGTGGACTGGTTTTGCCCTAGGGTTGCAACTCAGCGGTGACGTGGGAAGGTCCCTGGCTTCCCAGGCTTGATGGTCGGGAAGAGGCATGTTGAGTCATCCTTAGGCAGGGAGATTTCAACACAGGCCATGAATAGAGAGCATTTATTCCATCAAATGTTCACTCCCAGCCTGAGTACCTTTGAGGCAGTGGCCTTCTCTCAGCCCTTCCTTCCGAATTTTGGCCCCTCTATATTATTTCAGGAGGCAAGCTGTTCATACATTGACATTTTGTAACTACTTCAAATACTATGTCAAAAGCCTGAAAGGCCCGCGAAATTTAATGCAATTCATTAGTGAATACTTTAACAAGCAAATTTGTCTTTTATTTTAATAAATCCTTGAATGTACCTATTGGGATGGTTTGAAACTGAGTAAAAATGCCATTTCTTTATCCAGGAATCCTGCAAAACCAGTCATGTCTCCATCCCACCCCTAGATTTACAGCTTTGGAGAAAGTTCACAACATAAAATGAGAGTCCGAGGAAGATTTGGGGAGAGTATATCACTATCTAGAGGTAGTGGGAACAAAACTGCTCTCTTTCCAAGGACCTAGGCTGAGCCGTTGTGCGGCCACCTGACAGGGTGCGGCTGGGGGTGGGGGGGTCCTTACCCACCCTTGGTCCACATCTGCCCAGCTGCAAGTCAGCCCCTCTGCCAATAATTGGGAAAGGCTTGCCATGTCTAGTCTTATACAGAAAGTGACATTTGTCTGTTGCTTTAAAACTGCCAGTATCTACTTACTCCCAGATCTGAAGGCCATTTTGGGACCCTATCAAACATTAAGAGGAGAGAGTTGTGGTCATGGAGGAGGAGGAAGACTAGATTATCTGCTTGGCTCTTGTCTATCTTCATAACTAAGATTCCTTCTTGATAAACTGAAAGTTTTTGCACAACAGAAATATAGTATTACATTTTCCCCCAGTTGTTGCAGGTAATACATTGGTCTTTTTAAGTATTATATACACACTTTCCCTTAGTCTCTCTCCTCCCCAATTATTAATAGTAATCATTCTTTATACCTTCCTCCAAGGCTTGAGGCTTTGAAGCTTAAGAAAGTGCCACCAGGTGTGACTGGGCTGTCAGCAAGGCCTTTGCAGCCTCCAGGGTAGTCTCTTCCCAGCCTGGGAAAGCACAAATGTGGTGTCATTTGGAAGGGAGCCCCTGTAGGAACCCCCCATGCTAGGGGGAAAGGCAAATTGGGGTGTTAGTCATTGAGTGTTTTAAATTTAAAGTTTGCTCAGAATATATTTACTTGTAGTCAGTGATTTTCAGTAAGTCTTTTTTTTTTTTTTTTTAGATTTTGAGGGGAGGGAGACTTAAAAGAAAAATAATCACCGAAAGCAAATAGGATTTTCATGGTATTTTATCTTTAAAGCATAATAGGAAGGAGATTAGAAAAAAAAACTTAGGATACTTCTAATGCTCACAGGGTAGTTGGGGAAAAAAAAAACAAAAAACTTAAGATATAATAAGTATAGGCCTGACCCTACCTGAGTCATGGAAAATGGATGGAAGTAGTTATATTTTTAATATGTTGCTTTAGTATGTTGATGTTGTTCCATGGAAACATTTTCCCAACCGTTTGGAGGATTTGGGGCATTGTAGAGGCAGAGGGGCCATAATTAATGAGAAACATAATGGATTCATGGACAGAGCATCCTACATTGTCCATTGTGTTCCCTTCCAGGCATTTGTAGTGCTAGCAATCTTTTTTTTTTTCTTTTTCCTGTTCTTTCGTCATTGCAGATGTGTCTAACACTGCTTGCAGTTGCTTGGGTTTCTGCCTTTGGGAGAGCCAGATTCTCTCTTGGGAGTGATTAAAGGCTCAGAGTAGCTGAATGTGTGGCGTTGACTTCCTGAATGGGGAGGGGGAGAGTATGGCAGCCAATGGCCTCACCACCTTCCTGTCACTCACAGTGGGTGGTGATAAGGCCAAAGGAGAATATTGCCAGTGTGGGCTACCGTTCCCAAAGGGTGGCAACCAGGTAAGTTTCTCTTTCAGATATGTTTACGATGACGTACACCTCAGCATCCACTTGGCAGACACAGCTGTTTCACTTCAGGATTGAAAGGTTTCCTAGGAAAAAAGAGGAAATAATAGAATAATAGGAGGCTTTCCCAAGAAAGGGAAATGCTATTTACTAGCAATACAGAGTTGTTAACTATTTAGGTTGCATCCAATTATTGGATGATACGAACCTTTTTTAATCAAAACACTACCCTCACATTTTCACTTTGACTATTAAATCAGTAAGAGTATTGCGAACATAAAACTATGTTGCAGTTGTGTTTTGCTTCTGAATCTCAATAAAGAGCTGCAGCTGGTGAAAATGCAGGGGAACAACTTTAAATAATAGTGGGAAAGGGGTCGCACTAATAGGGACAATCTAAAAATACCTGACCTCATAATCCCCAAATAGTGAAAATTAGGAGGGAGAATGATTGAAATGTAAGATGGGCTTGTTCACTAAATCTTGAAATATTAGGATGAAGGGGCAACCTTTGGTAAAAACAAGTCAGTTACATGGGAAGAGGCACTATTTACATGGAAGCCTAAATATGGTGAAATTTATTATGGAAAAGGCAGAAGAGCAAGAAAGATCCATGATTTTATGTGAGTGGCAGGTCCATAAGCAACTTCTACTAGAAGTAAATATATACTGATATTTTTAGAGTTTCATGGAAAGGGATGGTCATATCCTCCCATGCTAGAAGAATATTCCATGTATCTGTCTCATTATTTTTATAGGGATCATAACATAGATGATCTGTAGATTGGAGATGAAAATCCCATGTCTCTTACAATGCAGGCTACATGTGGCTTGTGTTACTTAAAAAACTCCAAATAGCAGTAATAGAACTATATTCCAGGACATTTGAAAAGCTCTGGAATGAATATGAGCCACGATACCAGACTCTCACACCAACACTGTTGGTTTGGTGCATTCCTTAGATTCAAGATGGTTTTTCATTTTGATTTTTTACGATCTTTTTATAAACAACTTTCCTCAGTGCTTCATTAGTGAGCACTTAGAAGGGCTCTGCAGCATTCCTTGGAGGAACTGGGTTGGGTGATAGCAAGAGGGACTTCCCACTCAGTGACTCATCTTCATGTGCTCCAGGCAGAGCCTTTGTCTGGCAGGGCTGATGGATCCAGGCTTGGAGTGAGCCTGTATAGGTCCCTGGTGATAGAACTGAATGGTCCTCTCTCCACAGAATGAGGTCATTCAGGGAGGTTTGGGAGATGCGCACCCTATATATGAACCGTGTGTTCTCCTGTGCATAGAAGGGAGTATATTGTTCTGGACAAAGGAGAGCCAGATGTTTTAGGGGCTGTTGATTCTTGTCTATAATGCCATCACCTTTGGGGTTGGGGTAGGTACGCTCTGAGCATGCCTTTAGCTAACTGGAGCTGTCCATAAGAGGGGGTACTTTCTTTGCTCTCTGGTGGGTCTTGTGTGATGGCACACCAATGACCTCAGAACCCCAGATTCTTTAGGTGTAGTGGAACCAGGAGGTTCTGGTTGGGGGTACAGTGGCCCCCAAACCAGCTGGCAACAGCAAAGCATTGGTATCCCCCCCAATTTTGGAAGATGCTAATCTTCTGGCAGATGTGGCACCACAGTGTTACCAAAAGATTATGGAGTTGAGTCCTGCTTCTGCCACTCATCAGCAGTGACAGAAGCTATAATTATTCCCAATTTACAGATGAAGAAATTGAGGCTTAGGGAGATTAAGTAATTTGCCTGAGGTCACACAGTTAAAAGACTCAGGACTGTAACTCTAGCCTGTCTGGTCCCCAGATGGCACTCTTAAACATGTTGTGCCCTCTCATCTTTTTTGGTGGAACAAGCATTTTTTAATCTCTCTGATCCCATGGCAGGATATGTGGGATAACACAGTATGCCCTTTATGTGTGTTTGGAATTATGGATGAGATGTGAACTCCAGAGCACAACAGATTGACTAGGTTTAAGTCATGGCCTGGCCACATCTGAGCTGTAAGATGGGACAACTTCACTTCCCCGTGACTCAGTTTCCCCATCTATAAGACAGGGAAAGCAAGAGTATCTACCTTGCAGTTGTCAGAGTGTTAAATGAATTACTGCGACATAGAATGCATTAAAGCAGAGTCTAGCATATGATGAACATTCAGTAAACATGAGCCATTGTTGTTTTTGCCATAATTTGCTGCCATTTCTTCAGGCAAGAAAGTAGTCAGGTACTCTGTGGTTGGCAGGAAGCACAGCTCTGTCCCCTTGGGAGGTGCATCGCTGGAGGGTTATGTGCTTTGGCGGCCACAGTCTGGGTAGACAGTGCTGTAAGCAGCATGTCAGCCAGGTGCCCTTAAGCTACCAACAACAGGAGCACTTGAGTGACCCAGCCTTCAGCCAGTGCTGTATGCAGACATTCATAAGATGTGCATTCTATATTTTTATTATGCAAAAAAAAAAATGAGAGAGAATTTAAGCTGATGCTGATTTTGTTGAAAAAATACTTTCATGGTAATTTATAAGATCCAGGCAGATTCAATTCAAATATTTTTAGAGTCACTACCAGTACAGTAGCACAAGTGCTGGAAGATTCATACGACTAATTGTCTATTCCTAGGGGACCTTCAATGTTGTTGGAAACACACACAGTTTGCTGCAAAAGGCTTTGTAGATGAGTTTGAGTTGGCAATGAGAAATCATGTTTTGGGTTGGTGCAAAGAGAGTGTGCACAGCGTCTAGGACAGGGAGAGGAGCCTGGGTGAAGAGCATGACATAGTTGGATCAAAGAAGGTGTTGCTTGGAGTTGAGAATTACAGATGGGAAATGATGGGAGACACAGGAAAGTGAAGCTGGGTTAGAGTCCTGCTGTCTAGTTTGGATCTAATCTGATGGGCAAAGGAATACCACATCCACTTGCTTTCTGGGAGATACCTTGATAAGTTTGCCCGAACTACATCATAGATCCCTCTAAGGGCACAGCAAACTTTAAAATGCCAACTACATTCTGCAGAAAATGTACGTGACAAAGACATGTGAGTTGAAATACAAAACAAAACAAACTTTTGCCTTTTCAATGAGAATTGAACAAGAGATCCTATTACTCAGATTAATGGAAAAAGCATTTATGAAGCTAGTTATTGACAACTGCAATGAATGTAACTGGCCATCGGGTACTGGCTTTTGAGCATCACACTCAAAGATCTATTCAACTTGAAGTTTTACAGATACATGTTTGAAAGTGAGCACTGTGCATTATTTTTTAGCCTCATAGGAAGTGAAGCTTCCCAAATGACACAGCTGATGCAGATCTGGAGAAGCATAGCTCTTGCTTGGTGTTGGGGATTCTTCTCTTTGACTTTTCTTGGTAATGACCATTAATATCTTGGAATATAGCTTATTAAGTATGATTGGTAGAATAATAATTGTATTCATTAGCTCAGGTTGCTATAACAAAATACCATAGACTGGGTGGCTTACACCAGCGGTCCCCGACCTTTTTGGCACCAGGGATTGGTTTCATGGAAGACAATTTTTCCATGGACTTGGGGCGGAGGCATGGTTTCGGGATGATTCAAGCATATTACATTGATTACATTTGCAGCTGCTCCCCAGCGCTAGCATCACTGCCTCAGCTCAACCTCAAATAATCAGGCATTTGATTCTCCTAAGAAGTACACAACCTAGATCCCTCACATGCTCAGTTTACAATAGTGTTCGTGCTTCTATGAGAATCTAATGCTGCCACTGGTCTGACAGGAGGCGGAGCTCAGGCGGTGATGTGAGTGATGGGGAGCGGCTGTAAATACAGACGAAGCTTCTGCTCCCTCACCCACTGCTCCTGCTGTGTGGCCCTGTTCCTAGCAGGCCAGGGACCAGACCGGTCCTCAGTCTGGGGATTGGGGACTGCAGGCCTAAACAACAGAGATTTATTTTCTCATAGTTTGGGGGATGGGAAGCCCACCATCAAGATGCTGACCTGTTTGGTTCCTGGTGAGCGCTTGTAGACGACTCCATTCTGGCCTTGTGCTCACCTGGCCTTTCCTTGGTGCAGATACATAGGGAGAAAGAGATCAACCTCTTAAAATGTACCCTTCTTCCATTCTGCCCTATCAAATCCTGCCCAGCCTTCAAAGCTTAACTTGAATACGCTATCCTCTGAGAAGATAGCCCTGAATTCCCCAACTCTAACCCCAAACGGCATCTCCCTCCTCTGAATTAGCATAGTAGCAGTGGTGCATTTATCACAGCTTTAGTACCCTTTTTTTTTTGTTTATTATTCTTTCTTTATCTTATCTCCATTAGCAGATTTAGAGCTGCATGTTTTATTCATATTTCTATGTTCCATAGCCTTAAAGAGATAGTTGGAATATTTTTGTTCAATAATTAAATGCAAAAATTTAATTGAATAACAGGATAGGAATCTACTAAGCAAAGCATTAAAAAGGACTAGCAATTAGGATAGTGCATAAAGTTTCTGCAAATCTCATGGGTATAGTTTAGAAAGGTCATCAAAGTGGGTAAAATCCTTCTCTGGGTGCTGGCATACTATGTCATAAAGGGCTTGGGTTTTTTTTGCATTTTCTCAGTGTCTAAAGTGTGAGTGGTTTGGCAGAATTTCTGTCCTCTCATAATAGAGTCAGAGATGTCTGCTACAGAGGAAAATCTTTGTACCATTCCAGGAAAATGATTTCTACCAGTCATTATTTTTTAAAGAGAGATTAGGCCATACTGTTCTACCAAAATTACTACCCTAAAATTTATTTGATTATTACTCAATATATTTTGCTCAATTTTATTAAATGAAGGAATAGATGTTATAATTTTTTTTCCTTTCCAATTCTTTCCCACCATCAGGTGATTCTAGATTTTTTTTTTCAGTAGAACTAAAGAAATGCTTTCTTTAAAATCTTGTTTGCTAATATTTTGCTTTGTTTGATACTTATGGAAAATTTACTTTGTACTGGGCACTTTTTATAAATCACCTGCTTTAAATCTTTAAAGATCCTCCAAGACCCCCATTTTAAAGATGAGGAAACTGAGGCAAAATAATGTGTCCTGGTCACTCAACCATGAAGAGGTGGGGCCATTGTAGTGTGGATTTAGGGCCACCTGACTAGAAGATTTTCTCTCTTTCCAGGTATAACACATTTCCAGACTTAGCGTTATGGTAGGATTTGGCCAGATTTTAAATGCTAAGCATTAAGTATGTTTGAACTCCTTCCCCTCCCATTTGAAATTCAAAACTTATTACTATATTAACAGGACATGACCTTGTAGGAAAGTGATTGAGCATTTCCAGTTTCTGTTGTTTATTTTGAACTTGGAGAAACAGCTGGAAAACATTATGCTCAATGGCTATTACTGACTTAATGACTCACGTTTATGTCATGGTGTGGAGGTCCTCAAACACTCCCGAAGTAGTCAGTGATGGTTGAATGAAGCAGCTTTTCATGCAATGCACACGCCGTGGGGGTTATGGGACTGTGATTGGCTGGGTTTGGACCCTGCAGGCCCCCATAGAGGGAGGTTGGGGTTGGCCTTGAGTGGACCACCAAGCATGGCTTCCTCACAAGGAAGGGCAGTTTTGTTGCAGAGGAAGGAGGGGCATGGAGGCATGTCAGGCAGTGAAAAATGACAGCCATTGTCCTGGACTTCTTGATAACTCAACAGAGATGTGGGTGGGTAGCGGAGGGAGGGGTCTGGTGCTCAGGGGAAATGAGTGGCTGAAGATTCTGACTGTGGCTCTTAAAACACACAGATGGGACTTACAGCCATGGGGTTGGGGAAGGGCCCAGGGCAGGACCCTGAGGCACACAACAGGCTTTGAAAAAGGAGTCTTCAGGGAGTAACTGGAACAAATGTCTGCAGAGGCAGAGTGGGGGGCCTCTAACATCCAGAGAAGAGAGAGTTCCCATCTGAGGGAGTCTCAACCACGAGGACAGGTCCTGTGGACATCGCAGAGTATTCACTGGCTTTGTTTAGCAAGATGAGAGAACTCTGAGAAAGCTAAAGATGACAGGCGATGACCACCAGTTGAAAATGTGGGTTGCAGGAGAAGCGAAATCTAGAACAGAGGTCTCCTGGTTTGAGTAGCCATGTGGACGCTGGCTCCGTCAAGAGGGAGAGCGAATTGGGGAGGGTGTGGTGGGTTTGAAGAGAGAAGATGAATTCAATTTTCATCAGCTCATCACAATTCACTTCCACGGTTTTCATTATAGCTGTCAGCTTGTGACTCTCAGCCCTATCTTACGTAAATGGTTGCGTGTAGAGGGAGGAGGTTCAAAGCAGCCACTTGGTCAGTGGGAACACTTGAGCGGGACATGGGGTGGTGAGTGAAGAGGGCTGAGAGGCCAGAGAGGCTGGGATCATCTGCTGAGCCACGTGGAGAGGGTTAGAAGGAAAGTCAGCAGTTTCCATTGCTAGAGAAGGGTCAAGTGAGTTAACGACTGAGAAGTGTCTATTGATTTTGGCAAACACTATTACAGAAGAGTGATGGAGTCAAAATTCAATTAACACAGGGATTTTAAGTGGAAGAGTAGAGCAGTGGAGCAAGTGAGTGCAGACTGCTGTTCCCTGAACTTGGCCGTGAATAGAAGAACAATAGATAGAGGAGGATATGGTCAAAGAAATTAGATTATTATTGTTTTTTGTGCTGTTTGTTTGCTGTTGGAAAGAGGCAATAGAGAGAGGGAAGCTGAAGAGACTGGAGAGAAGGAAATTTAAAGAGTGAAGTCCCCGGGAAGGGAGGTGGGAGGTGGTTGGGAGGAGAGACAGTTGACCCAGTTGTTTAGGAGGGTTGGAGGTGAAGACAAGTGTGGGTGCATCTGTTTCTAGACATACATAGGTGGTCCTAGTTAATGAATATTTGAATTGGTATACAGTGTCATATACTAAATTACATCAACTTTCCCTCCTTGATCTTCATCCCAAAATATCTACCATTAAGAAAGATATTATTACTTCTGTTTTATAATTCAGGGGCATTGGTAAAATCCAGAATTTTGTACATAAAGTTTTATTGGAACCTAATCTATGGCTGTTTTTGCACTACAATGGCAAAACCTAAAGTATTCACTGTCCCTTTTCAGAAAAGTGTTCTGACCCCTGTACAGTTGATAATACCAAAGCCCAGAGGAAATGTTGACTCCAGAGAACCCCACCCCCACCCATCTCTGAGCCTGTGTTCTCTTCTATGTTCCTTGACATTCTCCTGAGGCTACCAGCTCTCTTAGAATTATCTGGGAGCACCTCTCTCAAGTTCTTTCAATAGTTACATTTACTAAGGACAGGGAGCAACTCGTGACTCTTTCCCTGTGTCCTGGATGTGCAGGTTTAATCTGCTGTACTTGTGTTGTATGTTGTTTCTCTTCACTTTTTTTTTTTTTTTTTTTTAGACAGAGTCACGCACTGTTACCCGGGCTAGAGTGCCATGGTGTCATCTTAGCTCACTGCAACCTCAAACTCCTGGGCTCAAGCGATCCCCCTGCCTCAGCCTCCCGAGTAGCTGGGACTACAGCCATGTGCCACCATGCCCGGCTAATTTTCAGTAGAGACAGCGTCTCGCTTTTGCTCTGGCTGGTCTCAAACTCCTGACCTCGAGTGATCCTCCCGCCTCAGCTTCCCAGAGTGCTAGGATTACAGGCGTGAGCCACCGTGCCTGGCCTCTCTTCACTTTTTCTAAGAAGCCAGGACTCACTTCCTCTCTGAAACCATTACCCAAACCCCCACGTATTCCTTATTCCTTATCCCAAGCAAAAGACACAAGTGGTTTTGTTTCTTTGCTTTGCATTTCCTCAGCACTGGAGTGTATTGCTAACAATCCCACACACACTTTGTAGCAGAGTCTGCCTCCCATGAGAGTCCCCACCCCTGCTGTGACAGGGGCTGTCTCCACATCTAATGGAAGGCCTCCTGGAGGACAGGGACCACAGTGACCCTGTCATCAGCATCTTGCATTCCACTGTTTCTGAACTTGCTATTGGCACTCATCAAATGAATTTTGATTAAGTTGAAAACATTTAAGTGCTTCAAAATTGCTCACTTATGTGTAAAATGGTGTGCTAATCACCAGCCTTTCTCGACCATTCTTGAGACCCAATCCCCTCTTGAATCTTTTGAAATCCACTTTGAATTAAATTTCACCAAATTTAAAGCAATTTCAGGTACATCTTCTCTTTTTATTTCACACTTCTCACCGTTTTTGAGAGAAAATACAAATCTATTCCAATTTATTTCTTTGCCTAGCTCTCAAATGCTTCTGAAAGGCTTAAGATTTTAATGGTTGCAATTTGGTTCTACAACTTGTTTGGTGAGATTGTCATTGTGTTTAGTTATATGTATTGTGGAGCAACTTGCTGCTCATAGTGTAATCTGCCTACTGGAACTTTAATATCTGCATCACTTGGGCAGTCATTAGAAATGTAAAGTCTTGGGTCTCACCCCAGTTGCTCTGAATCATTTCAACAAGGTCCTTGGTGGTACATGTATATGTGAACATTTGAGAAACACTGTTCTGGGCTACTGATCTTGTGTTCCAGAGAAACACACAAAAAATAGGTCCTTACCTCACTTTTATATGTTTTCTATGTTATCAGGATGTGGTTTTATATTTTAGGGTGAATGTTTTCTGTATCAGAAAATATTGCTGTTTTGTTGTTGTTGTTGTTGTTATTGTTAGAGATAATCACAAGTAAGAGACAAAGAGAGTATGCCTTTATTCTTTTTGCTACCTGGAATGCATTTAATTTCTCCCTTCATGTAGAAATAAAGTCTAAAACTTCTGTCTGTGAAAAGAGTCTTGGAAAATCTGAAATGAACAACTTCAAGCCTCACCAATAGCGATACGCTTAATATTGTATATTTTTGGGATGTGTGTGTGTGTGTGTGTGTGTGTGTCCATATTTTGTCATTCCCCTTTGATTACTTTGGAAATTGCAAAGTACTCATAACTGTGGATTCTTTATGGGAAGAAGTTGGTATTTCCCATTTTTTAAGTCCTTGGAAAAAACTGGGAGATTAATTACGTAAGTACATGTAGGAATAACACTGCATTTCTTTAAAATGCCTAATTCATACATAGCATTATTCATGTTGTCCTTCTTGCCAATTAATCCAAGCAAGCAGAGGAAAAAATTACTGGATTTATTTATTTTGGGACAGGTCATGCCCATGTACAGAATTCAAAAGATTCATGGAAATGTGAATTTCCTTCCTGTCTCCACCTACTAGCCAAGCAGTCCCCTTCTCAGGGCAATTGATCTTACCTGCTTTTCATGGGCACTTTCAGATATTATGTATGTAATAGGAGGTTCTATGTATTCATGGCTAAGAAGGTGGGCTCTGGGGCCAGACAGAATTTGAACCCTTGCCACTAGCTTTGTGATCATGGGCATGATACTAAACCTCATTGTGCCTCAGTTTTCTCATCTGCAAAATGGGAATATTAGAATTGCTGAGAGGTACAAATGAGATAATTCATGCATAGTGCTAAGAACAATTTTGTTGACAGAATACGGTCAACGAATAGTAACTACTAATATTATATGTGAGCCTTTCTTTATGTCTTCATCTTTTCTATATGTAAGTAATCACTTACATGTATCTAAATACCTTTTTTTAAAAAACCATAACCATGTGAAATTTTCACTTAACACTGTGAGATTAGTTCATTTCATTATCTATAGAGCTGCCTCATTCTTTTTGCTGGCTCCACCCTATCCTGTTTTATGGATATAATTTTATTTATCCAGGCCCCTGGTAATGAACATTTAAGTTGTTTCCATTCTTATGATATTATAAAAAGCCTTGGTGAAATGTAATGTGTACATGTGGTGGTGTGTCTGTAGGGTCAGTTTCTAGAGATGGAATCTGGAAACCGGTCAAAGCGTAGGTTTTAGTTTTGATAGTTATGGATGAATTGCTCTTCACTGAATAATATACTCCTACCAGCAAAGTATAAGAGCGCCTGTTTTTGACAGTCAGAGTTTAATTTTTAAAAATTACAATGCAATTCTGTTCAGGAACAGTACATATTTGAAAATCTGATTAAGATTGCTAGATTCTTTGGAACAGGTTGCGTGGTAGGAAGATAACACTTAAGGCAACACTTTATTCTTAAGTGTTGGAAGGAGCAACAAAGTGTCTAGTGAGCTGTTTTTAAAGAGGAACTGGATACTATGTAACACACTGTCATTATCGTCACTAACTCCCAAAGTATCTTTGAGACATTGAAACAAAATTAAGAGTTTGGAAAGAAACGAACAACAATGTATCTCCTTTTAGTTTGCACCACAGTTTGGCCTCTTAGATACTTCTTGGAGTGTCTTGGCTTAGCAATACTGTCACCTGTGTCCAGTTTCTAAGATTGGCATGACATAGAGAGGCTCTTTCTTTTCCTCAAACGTCTAATTATGCAATTATGCAAATTCTTGCTGCCAACTGAGCTGACCATACAGCTTTCGTTTAGGATGTAGGTGGAAGTTTCTTCTAAATACTTTCAAATATTAATATAATCTCCTAAGTAAATCAGATCTAAAGCTTATGTCAGCATCTAATATCCTCTACCATATGACCTGTGCTTAGTAATTTTTGGGCAGTCCAAAATATTCACAATCTCCTTATCCGTCTTACATTTTATAAGTAATTCAGCCCCATTGAATTTTGCAGAGTTCATAATATATGGCTCTCCTGAAACATAGCTCTAGCCTGTGGTGAGAATTAGGATTAGCACCGAGATACACATTTTTAATCCATTTGGCAGATGATCACTTGGCTCATTTGGAATATTCAGATGAGCTGAGGACTTGAAAGGGGAGAAATAACATTCCAAGAGACAGATAAACACATGGCTATTTTAGTCACTGGCATCAATCAGGTAATACTTGTTGGGTATCAGATGTGGTAACCATGGCACCTGGTCAAGGTGAGAATCTGTGGGCTGTCAGCTGACCTCTCCCAATCTGGTAGGAATGCTCTAGCCGCTTCAGGACCCCAAGAGTTGACCTTCATGGTGGCTTGTGATGTGGCACTTAGCCACTGTGGGTTTGTAAAGTCTACTGTGGGGTTTGTTCTTGGCCCAGGTGGGCTTCTTAATTAGGGGACCACTAGACAGGTAGGGTTCACAGATGCTCAGTGGTGAGCTGAATCACTCAGCCGTCTAGTGCTCACCATTGTTTCAAGGGCCAAAGGAGATAAACACATGTATTCTCCATCGAGCTGAGCACCAAGCAGTATTTATCAACATGATTGTCATTCTTTTTTCTTAGCAACTTGACAAGATCTCGGCACTGAGAGGAAATATGTCTTTTATCCCCCTTTTTAGAATCTAAGTCAACACAATAAGATGTTGTTAGGCTTCACAGTAGTTACCATTTTTGTAGCTCTTTCTACGTGGCAGATCTTTTTGTCAATCAATCGTTAATTGTCACAAACACCAGTGAGATAGATATTTATGTACCCCTTTTGTAGATGAAGAAATCGAGTCTTAGAGAGTTTAAGTAACATGTGCTACTTAGAAATGAGGCACAACTGAGATTCACACCCAGGGATTTCTCACACTGAAGGTGGCGCTTCTTTATCCACCATGCTATTCCTCCAGCTAAAAATAGAAGTGTCCATAACAATTTAAGGAACTGTCACCTCTGTTTGACACAATTGTTTCTTCTAAATAAGAACTCACTATTACTCCTAGTTCAACTACCCTTAATGAAATGATGATCAATTTTAATGTTGCAAATGATTTTCAATATCTCTTCAAGTTATCTTTATTACTTCTCTGAAAACTGAGGATTCATTCATTGACGAGTTGTCAGAATTGCCCTTTAGCTAAAGACAGAGATCAGCAATACCAGCTGGGATCTTTCGTCGGCTGCTGGTGATGGCTGGAGCTTTGCAACCCTCTCTCTCTTTCTCAGCAAGGTCATTGTCTAATTCCCTTAGGATCCTGAGGCACACCAGCCAGCGTTCTTATTTTACACGTACTTACCTTGTATTTCTAGTATTTTCCGCTTGTCTTTCTACTGAGTAATATTGATTTTTATCTTCATTAATTCTTCCCATCACTGCCAATTTTCTTCACCTTTTTTTGTTCAACGTCTCTTTTAAAATGTTGTTCAATAGACTTAATTTAGATTTGTTGATTTTTTCCACTCTTAATTTATTTCTTGTTATTTTTCTTTTAATTATAAGGCTTATTGCATTTTCTATAATGTGCTTCCTCTTCTTTTCCATGGTTGTATTTTTCCTTCTCTGGTGGGATTCTTTTTGCCATTTTCCCCCCATTTTTTTTTCTTTATCCCCAGCTCTGTACCAAGCTGTGCAAGATTGGGGCGTTAGGGACAGAGTCCAGGCCAGCACTGCCCTGGGGAACCAGCAGGCACTGTCGGGGACTGGGATCCTCATTGTCACTCAGGTTGCTGCCATGTCATTCTCTTTCTACCTGTCTCAGCCCCACCTGTCAGTACCAAGAAAAGCTTTGCCCCTGTGCCTGCAAGTCGGGCAGGAAAGGGGAAGCAGTCCCCAGAGCATCAGGGACCCGTGACTGGCCTCTGTGGTCCCTAGTCTTTCATCATGGAGTTACAGCTTCCATTCATTCATTGTTAGGCATGCTGGGCTTTGAACCAGGCATCTAATATCCACTATCTCAAACCTTACACCCACCCTTCAAGGTTAATTATTATCTGTGTTTGACAGTGGAGGAAAATGATTCTCTGGGAGGTTAAGAATCTTGCCAAGGAGCACACAGCTCGTAAGTGGCTGTCCTGAGATTCCACCCCGTGTCTGTATGACTCCAAAATCTATATAGTTTCCACCATAGCATCTTTTCTGCTATAAAGGATTTGGTACTTGATTATTTTTTTAATCCCTTTTGTTATCTTCAATTGGCTTATATCCTTCCTCTCCTAATTGGAGGGTATCTTAGATATTCCTGACTGTTGTATCTTAATCCTGTTGTGTCATGCTTCCTGCTCTTATTCATTTTTCCGTATTTGACTTGTTAATAATTCTGGAACATTGTTTCCTTTGTTCATTGTTTTAGAATCAAATAACTGGTGAATCCTGTTTCCCAGCTTCCTGCCACAGTGAGAGCAAGCCTGCTTTCATGATAATGTTTTATTCTGACAGTCTAATAATATCAGAATCAATGTTATTGATTATTTTCCTTTTAATGGATTCAACTTTGCTGCTTACAGAACTTTTACATGGATCTTTTAGTTTTTATTGCAACTGGATTTTTACTCTTAAACCTGTGTTTTGCCCAAACAGAGCATCATGCTGAAATGTATGCAGGGATATTATTAATATCTGGTTGACTGCATGTTGGGATAAGACTTTGATACATTTAGGATATGCCTCAATTTCATGAGATAATTATAATGATTTCTAATTTGCAACACAAATCTTCTTAGGTTAGTTGCCCAAGGTAATTTTAAGTTCTATAATTCTGGTTTAGAATAATTTTTGGCTTGACGAGTATCAACATTTTCTTTCTTACTTTTTTTTGTGTGTGTGGGGGGGGAGGTGTCTTTCACATTTACATTTCTGATTAGGAAGTTAATATATGCTAATTGTAAAAAATGTAGAAATATATAAAGAATAAAATAATAACTACCTATAATCCTACCTTTTAGTGGGATTATAGTGATAAGCACTATTAACCATTTTAGTATATTCAATATTTTCTTTCAATCTTTGAGGGGGGTGTATGTGTGCATTTTTTTTTACCTACCTGACATCTCAACACATTTAGCATGTATCATAATAAATTCCTCACTATTAAAAACTCTTCATAAACATAACTTTAACGGCAATTAATATTTCATAATATGTATATGCTATAACTTACTAACCATTCCCCAGGGTTAGGCATTTAAATTGTTTCCAATTTTATGAGTAATGTCCCATGTACCATCTTAGTGCATATACATCTTTGTCCAGATTTATGATGGTTTCATTACTAGGTCTAAAAGTGAGGCCACTTTAAAGATACTTGATACTTGCCAAATTATTGCCAAATTATTTATCAGAGTGACTGGGCCAATTTCCGTTCCAACCAGCAGTAGTTGGAAGCCCAAATTCTCCAATAGGCATTGTGTACTCGCATGGTTAATCTAATCAGTGAATACTAATGATGTTTTAATTTGCAATTCTTTGATCACCAGTGAAGTTAAACATTTTATATCTACATATTAAATTTTTGACTACTTATAAAAACTGTCTACTTTGTATCTATTGAAGTTTAGTATGTTTCTTACAGTTTGTAAGAGATTTTTATAGATTCAGGATATTGACAGTTTCTCTAATATATTTGTTGAAAATATCTTCCTAATTCATTGCTGTTGGCTTTTTCTTCATGATTTTTTGATGTTTAATTTACTAATTTTTATTTAGTATTTTAATTTACTATATAATTTATAGTTTACATGTGCTATATAATGTATAAGATATTATATAACATATAGTTTATTTATAAAAATAAATTTTCTAATTGAATTTACTAATTTTTAATGTTTAAGTAGTCAGGTATATCTTATTTGTGTGTGTGAATCCTGCCATAGTTTTAGAAAATCTCCCATATAGAAAGAAGATAAATATTTAACTATATTTTCTTATAGCTCCTTTAATGGGATTTTTAAACTTGGATTTTATTTTGATTTACTTGGAATTTATTTTTGAAGTATATTTTGAGTTAAACAAAAATCTAACTTTATTTTCCTCCCATGGATAATCCATTGACCCAGCAGTTTTTTGATAAATAAGGCTTTCTGTCCCCACAGACTTTTGTCATCTTGTCATCATGTATTGATATCTTATATATCTTAGGATCTGTTTCTATGCCATTTTATTTTATTGATGTATTTCTTATTTACCTTAGAATTAATTGCACTCTTCCTTATTATAGGTTTATAATATGTTTTGCTTTGTAGATTTATGTTTTACTTATTTGAGAGGTTGTATTTCTTCTTTTTATAATTAGTTTCCAGAACTTAGTCATTTTAATCTTTTACTACATATGAATCATTTTACCAAATTCTTTATCCCTTATGTCCTCTGACCTCCCCTTCTTGCCTAAAGCAAAAACAAACAAAACAAAAGCTAAAAGATAACACAAGCAATGCTGGGATTGCTCTTGGAATTGTGTAAAACCAGTAAAAATGATTGAGGCAGAATTGAACTCTCTTTTAATACCTATCTAGTAAGATACTTGCCTTTTGAACAGAAGCTTCTTAGTTTTCTGTATTTTGCTTAATTAATCATTTTGTCTGGTCAGAGAAGGCCATCAAGCATTGCTGTCTGAACATGAAAGTTGTTTTTAGGCAGGGCTGGGCAGACTCCAGGAATGGCCCTCAAGCCAAGGGTGTTTACACTTTTAAAGGATTTTAGAATAACCAAAGAAGAATATGGGACAGAAACCTTATGCAGCCCACAGAGCCTAAAATATTTAACTAGCTGGCCATTTACAGAAAAAAAGTTTGCTAATGGCACTGTGCAGCAAAGCCCTGGCCAGCAAGCAGAAGGCATTTGGAGTTCACTTGTTAATAATGAGTCATCACTTTGCTTGCATTCACTTTCTGCCTCTTAAGCACATTCTCTGAGAAGGTGTTTGTTTGTTTGTTTTTTAATTGCATTTAAAGACTGGGCATGGTGGCTCACACCTGTAATCCCAGCACTTTGGAAGGCTGAGGCAGGAGGATCACTTGAGCCCAGGAGTTCAAGACCAGCCTGAGCAACATAGCAAGATGCCATCTCTACAAAAATAGAAAAATTAGCTGGGTGTGGTGGTGGTGGCATGTGCCTGTAGTAGTCCCAGCTACTCAGGTGGCTGAGGCAGGAGGATCACTCAAGCCCAGGAGTTTGAGGTTGCAATAAGCTATGATGACACCATTGTACTCTAGCCTGGGTGACAGAGTGGGACCCTGTCCACCCCTCCCTAAAAAAATAATAAAATAAAATAAAGTGCATTTAAAATAATCTTATGTGAGGATATGAGTGAATACCTATAGATTTTGTTTCTTTCATCATTGTTTTCTCCCTAATATTTCAACATGATGTTTCCATCCATTTTTAAAAATGCCTTCAGTGTGTATAATGAAACTTAAAAAAAAAAAAAAAGGTACTTCATTTTGAAGGATCATGTCCCCTCATGCGGACATCCTGTTTAATGACCTTTCCCAGGCAGCAGGCTGGGGAGGTCAGCAACTGCCCAGGCAGAAACATCTGAATGGTCCCAAAAGTAGAGTCCACCCAGGTCCACCCTGGTGCTCCACGTCCCAGGAACAGCGTCTTTTCTGAGACATCTTCTTAACTAGATTAAGGCATTTTGTCAATCTAATGTGATCTGGAATCTGATCCGATTATCTTCCATCTGTTATCACTGGAGAAAGCCCAGACTCCCAGGGACGGCCACAGGGGGTGGGGATAGTAGCATCATGTGAGGATGGCACAGCAGAGAGGCTCTGAGTACCCTGAAGGAGTTTGTAGACTTTTGCAAGGTCTTGTTGGGTAGATGGGTTCGGAAGACAGATAGTAAGGTCACTGTTACTGGTAACATGGGTAGATTCCGTATCCCCGGGAGACCCGAAAACTCCGTGGAAGGAAAGACTTAAGAGAGATGAGCTAGCAAATGATCCTGCTTCGTGTTTAAGCAGCCAGAGTGTCACAGGGTAGATTCTAAACTCTAATGAGCTTCACCAGGGTTTCTCTCCTGTGTCTTGGAAAATATGATTGTTCAGGTATCAAATCCAACCTTTTGGATAATCTGAAAGGAAAAGTAACCAAAGTTTAAGTCTTGAGCTCATAAATTTACTTTCTGAAATATAGAAGGTGTTTGCTGGAGCTTTCATAATCTCTTTCTTTTTTTTCCAAGTGTGGAATGATTCAAGAATAGTGTAAGGCCCTGCGGAGTTTGGTTAATAGAATTTACAGCAGGCAAGTCAGGCAAAGACCAAATTTCATGGAAACATTCTAAAGCAAAGTTCTTAGAAATTCAAATTAGATTTGAATGTGCCAGATCAACTACTGAGAAATGCTATAGTGCCTCACTGTTAAATTCTATAAGAATCTGCTTGGAATCTATATACATATATATGCACATATATATATGCATATATATATGTATCTATATATGTATATAGATTCCAAGCAGATTCTTATATATATATGTATATATATTCCATATGTGTGTGTGTATATATATATATATATATTTTTTTTTATGATACAGTGGGGTACTGATTTTGAGTTTGAGTCCAAGTATTATACATTTTCCAGATGTAATCATTTTACCTGAGTAAATGAAAATATGGCTATATTAGGAGCTCAAAGTTATCTCATTGAGAATGTATTTAGCAGCAGCTTGATGTTTAGTCAAGAATATTCTAGCAGCTGAACTCTGAAGATTCTTTGGAGAATTCCCTGTTCAAGAAACTTCAAGTTTCAGGAGTCAAGGAGAAAACAGTAAGATTAAAATGCTGGGAGATTTATATGTGTGGGATCATGAACTTTACATTTCTTTCGTCTTTAGTCATTTTCCATATAGATGTGTTAATCATAAATGTATACATAATATGTATATACATATTTCTTAATGTGAGCTAGATGTACAAATATTTCTTACTATGCTGATGCATGGCTGGCAACTGTTATAGGATGTGACATGAGATGTTAATGCTAATAAGCTATTGGTTCATTGTAATACCATTGATGGAAATTAAAGATCTAGTGTATCTTTGTTATTTCTACCCAGATGCATTGAACATTTAAGCCTCTTGTCAGCAATTAGGGTGGTTTAATGATTCCTGTGAATGAGCAGAGTTGAGGCCTTGGAAGTTTCCAAGATGGGTATGGCCAGGGCAGAATTCCATTCCTTTCCAACTCTCCAAAACATATCCCTACATATTCATGAAGATTGCACCTAAACTCTCTTAGAAAGGGACATCTAGACAATTTTTAAAGATGTCATTTATGTCTTGAGGCCAGCCACATGAGCCACTGTGTCTGTTTTGCTCACCGTGACATAGTCAGCTCCCAGCAAAGTGCCTTGCACAATGTAGGTATTCAGTAAACATTTGTTCAGGGAATTAAGGAACACCAATAAATTTGGTGTCTTGAGAGTATGATCTTAGTTCTCAGATTTAGCCATTGTATCACTGTAATAATGGGGGCTGACATTTATTGATTGGTGACCATACAAGGTACTATATCAAGAACTTCTTTTATAATTTCAATCTTCACAAAAACTCATGAGGAATGTATTAGTCAGGATATGCTAGGTTATGCTGTGGCCTCAACTCCACAGTTTTGGTGGCTTCACCCAACAGAGCCAAGTCCACTGTAACCTGGTCAAGGTGATTTAAGGTGATCCAGGCTGCTTCAGTATCAGAGGACTGTGCCATCTCAACCCAAGGCTGGGTAAGAGAGAGGATAGATCATCGTGCATGGACTTTTCATTGTCCAAACCTAGAAACAACACACCACACATCTTCTCCAACCGTAAGGGGGCTGAGACGTGCAGTCTTCTGTGTACTAGAAAGAGGAGGAAAACCAAAACTTGGTGCATAATGATAATGGCTATCACAGGTCCATTTTACAATTGCCCCTATTTTGCAGATTATAAAACTGAGGCCCAGAGAGGCTAGGTTACTTGTCCAAAGTTACACAGCTGATATATGTCAAAGCCAGGTTGAACTTAGGGTTGTCTATTTTCAAAGCCCATTCTCTTAACCACCATACAATTCTACCTTTCTTTTAAGGAAGCTAATTTTATTATTGTGAAAATTTGACCTAATGAGGAGAAGAATAATAAAAGTGTTGAGTTAGGGGTTTAGGAACCTGGTTTTATAGGATTGATTCCACCACTGACTTACTTTTACATATAGCTAAGCCACTTCTCTGGGCTGATTTCCTCACATGGGAATAATAATTACTGGGACGGTAATATAAAGTGATGCATTTAATAGCACCTCGGGAGGCATAAAGTACTGTATAAAGATACGACGGTGTTATTACTGACACCCGCTTTCTGAACTGGTCTTGTGCAGATTTCTCTGCATGTAACAAGCTTCAAGATTCTGGCAAGGAAATTTCTTCTCTTCTCATGTAACAATTAGACCCTTTAAATTATCTGGGTGCATTCAGTTGTTTTCCTGGTGAAAGAATATATTACATACATTATAATAAAAAGTTTCATTTCATTAGTATAATTTTTTCAGACATTTCATTAGACTGAAATGATGTAATGTTTTGACCAGATTTATTAGTGCTCACCTTCTCTGTCTTCTCCCTTTTTTAATCATATTTTTTAAAAACTGTTCTTAAAAGCGAGTGTCCCAAAGAGTATTTCTAGATAATGCAAATGGGTATATCACTGTCAATTCAGGAAACTCTTTAATATTTTGCCATTTGTTTATAGTGACTTGGAGTAGATCAGAGCAGCTACGTGTTTTCTGTGTCCTGATTGAGGAAAGCAGCCTTCTTCCCCTGGAAGGAGAGAAAAAGAGGGAAACTTTTCATTAAATATATCCAATTATCGCTCCCAGCTCCCAAACTTGGTGTGACGCTGTAGTTCCCAAAATTCATCTCCAACTTCGAGTATCTCCCCAGCTTGACATTTTGTGAGCACTTCTTTCCCTGTTTCCCGCAGTCGTGCCTGGCATTAGAGTTCTCTGTCCTGTTGGCAGTAGGAACCATGCCCATGGGAGGCCCTGCTTTTGTGACCGTCCTGCTTCCACATTGCTTCAGCTATGATATAATAGATTTCAACAACCATCTCGCTTCTTCCTGCCAGCGTTTAATAGTGCAATGAATAATATGATCAGAAAAGAAAAACTGTTCTGTGGAAATTTGGGAGCAAAATTTCCATTAGTGCGCGCACACACACACACAAATAGCAAGCATATTTTTCTCAGACCTCATCCTATAGACATGTTTGTCCCTCATTGTTTAAATATAACCCTTCCTAACCAAGGGCAGGCATGCTATGCCTTTCTCCTCCTCTCCCATTTGTACATAAAGCCTGTTATTGTTGACTGTTCTGCCACTGGGTCACTTGAAAAATGAGATTTCGTTTAAGTAGAACATTTTCCTTATAGGATAACAGGCCTCTTTTAATTTTGTACTTTTGGAGGGGCTAGAACAGGATCAACACTTACTCCCAGTTTTCCCTTTTCAGAGTCCTGAAGAGACAGGGAGCATTCATTAGAGGAGAGATTATCATGGCACACCTCTTTATTGGTGAGCTATAAAAAAACACAGAAAATAGGCATATCTAATATTAAAAGCCTTTGGCAAATTATACATTAATATGGGGTGGTTTTAACTGACTGTGGAAGTCATAACTTTGATGTGGAAAGTAAGTCTTTGTATTAATATGTGCTTTTATATCAGAATGTGGCCTATAAAAACGATGATAATCTATTGAATTTATAAATCTCTTCCCAGAGGCCCAGAATGAAGCTCTTTCAGGGTGGCAAGAAGTGAACTGACACACTCTTTATCTCTTGGCTTGGAGAAGTAACCACTCAGTGATACCTTCTTTCTATTCCTGCTTCTTTCGGGTTCACTTACGTAATCGCTTCTTGCCAAGATCTCATAGAGCTGTTTAAATTCCAGATGGGTTGGTCTTTTGTGCACTTAGATTTCATTCAATTATAATACATTTCAAGTATCCTTTTCTTCCTTTTTGTTGTTGTTATTTTTTTTTTCTTTCTCTTGTTCCCTTTCCAATTTCTCCAGTTTCTTTTACCCTAACAGGGGTCCTCAAACTTTTTAGACAGGGGGCCAGTTCACTGTCCCTCAGACCATTGGAGAGTGTGCACTGTGAGCCCGGGATGAGTTGGCTGCTAAGCAAGACAGGCAGCGGCGGCAAAAATACCCGGCAGGCCGGATAAATGTCCTCGGCGGGCCGCATGTGGCCCGTGGGCCGTAGTTTGAGGACACCTGCTTAGGATAACATTTTTTTATGCTGCCGAGAACCATAATTAATTAGAATAAAGAGCCAGCTGAGATTAAAAATCTTACAGGGCAGGAAAAGAAGGCGAAGTCCTGGGTTAGGCTGAGCCCAACGACAAGGAGGAATTGATGGGGTGTGGCTGCCGCTTGGGGCAGCGTCATGTCCTTCCCTACAGGGTGGCTTTGTCCGTGTTCCATTCTCTGCTCTGCCTTTGGAGCAGTGGACACAGTTGGAGCAGGGGCCGGTCAAGCTTGGCCTCTCTCAGCTGAGACCTAAAGGGCGAGGAGACACGGTGGCTGTGCTGAGAGGTGGGGCAGGGAATTGCAGGCAGAGAGACTGTGCCCACGTAGGCAAGGGGCTGAGATGCTAGAGATGAGTCTGACTTAGTCCCTGGTTTCAAGGAACTGACAGTTTAGGCTGGTTGTCATGATTCGTACTATACTTTCCTCTAAACTTCCTCTTACTACTTGACAAAAGCCACTAAGCCTGATTCATCACCACTTCCTGCAGCCGCGTCCTCTGGCTTCAGCTTAACCACTTGCGTTTGAACCTGTGATCTGGCTCCAGATAACCTGTCCTCTGGCCAACTCAGCGGAAGTCTGCACCAGGCACCCACTTCTTGCATGTTTGTTAAAAAGAAAAAAATAACAAAAAACTGGTCAGGTTAATTTAGAGTGGACTTTCATACAATGGGTATAATTCTCAGGTTGTAATTTTCCTTGTCAGTTGCAAATGATGCTCAGCAATCAGTCCTGCCGCTGCAGTGGCAAAGTCATTCCCAGTCATTTGTCCTCCCCTTTACTTTCTAAAATTTAGGCTCAGTTTTATAATTAAATCAGCCCTGAAGGGACGCCCCTTCCTCTATGTACTGCATTAGGCTTAATTTGCATGGAATAATATTAACGGTATCTATAGCTTATTTTCCCTTATGTGCATGTGACCACATAACTGTTCTGCTAACATTAAGTTTTAACTGCTTTTATTTTCAATATCAGCCTGCAGGGGAAATAATCAAGACTTAACAGAAGGGAAAATTAGGCTTATGACATTATCATACGAAAAAGAGAACATTATCATAAGCTGGAAAGAAAAACAGTAAAATAAAAATCTTACCAAGTGCATATGGTAAATAAAAAAGAATGATTGCAGCTATTACTAAATACTAAAATCACCAACTCTAAATTGAGAAATAAAGGTTTTTCGTGGGAAAGAAGGCAGTGGTTTGGTTTCCTACCAACTGCAAAAGGGAAAGCCTTTTTAATATGGAGCAATTTCCTCAAGACTTTTTAATAAAAATAGATGATGCGGCATAAGTCATCGCTTTCTTTAGTGAATAATGCATTTGAAACAGCTGTCGCCAGGATTCTGATTAGCCTATGAAAGCATCCATATTCAAATGGCATAACATGTTGCCTTGCATAATCAAGGTAAGAAACTTCATAAAACCTCTAAGAAGGAAGACTCTCAAGCTATTCATATTGCATAGAGAATTCTAGAAGGATGTTATAAAGATCTCTCTCAGGTTGGGGATGGCACTATTGGCTGTGTGCATACGTGACTCTGAGGTACTTCAACTGCTATGAATGTTGACTTTGGAAAGACAGGTCTTATTGTCCAGGGGTAAAAAATAATATTAAACCAATTGTGTCTTTGTGGAAACTGTCAATACTTTTCAGAGACAGAACAACATAGAATATTAAAAAAAAGTCAGCCTTTCTCTATAAAGTGAATCCAACTATACAAAAGTGGTGCTGATTTTGGTACTATTTTCTCCTGGGTTTTGGTATGTCTTATACGGTAGTCCCCCCTTTATCTGTGGCAGATGTGTTCCAAGGCCCCCAGTGGGTACCTGAAACCATGGGTAGAACTCAACCCTATATATAATGCTTTTTCTTATACATACATACCTATGATGAAGTTAAATTATAAATTAGGTATAGTACGAAATTAACAACAACAATAATAAAATAGAACAATATAACAATATACTGTCATAAAAATTGTGTCAATATGGTGACTCTTTCTCTCAAAATATTTTTTTTTTCTGAGATGGGGTCTCACTATGTTGCCCAGGCTGGTCTCTGACTCCTGGGCTCAAGTGATCCACCTGCCTCAGCCTCCTGAATAGCTGGGATTACAGGTGCATGCCACCATGCTGGCTAAAATAGCTTATGGTGCTATACTCACCCGTTTTCCACCCATGGTTGACCATGGGTAACAGAAACCTCAAAAAGCAAAACCGTGGGCAAGCGGGGACTACTGTATATGGTTAATGAGAATACTACCGTGACATTTGAGAAATGATGTGAGAGGCCTTTTTAAAAGGAAAGAAAAGATGAAGAGGAAAGAGAAAGGCCTTCCTCAGTACCTGCTGTAGGTGCCTCACATCTATTCCTTCTGCCCATCCCTTCTTTATGAAGTGACCCCATTTATCAAGGAGGTGGATGTGATTTTGGAGATGCAGGGAAGCTGGGGAGGGCAGGAGCAGTAGACACCTGGTGACACTGTAGACAAGGAGAAGCCAACAGGGGAGTTGGGCACAGAAGCAGTTTTGCTTCACCCTAAGCCCTTGACTCCATCAGGCAGTGTGGGCAAGGGGGTTTCAGACCAGCCATGTTCAAAAGTGCTGTTTTCCCTGGGTCATCAGGCCCAGATCAAAGTGTGGAACAGAAGTCCCAGGAGGCAAGTAGCACTTGGCATCTAGAGTGGGGATAATAGACATCAGGGGACGTTACAGGCAGGAGTAGACATCAAGGACGTTGGATAGAGAAGCAGCCTGGTCCAGCCCTGCCCTTGACTGTACCAGGCCCATGGCCTTGCACAGCCCTACTGCCTAAGGGCTTCAGGCAAGTGCCCAGCCACAGGCCGGAGGCTCTTCAACCAGCATGTGCTCAGGAGGGGACAGGGCAGCTCTCCTGTCCCTCCCTCTACTGTTCTGCATTGCCCCGACAGCCAGCCTCAGGGCACAGGGCAGTGCGGTGCAACACAGAGTGAACACAGCTTATTTATTATTGAACACAAAGAGCCATAGCAGCTTAATTTAAGCACAGTCATTTAGACATTTGTTGTACTTAAAATACCTGAAATTCCCAGCGAGAGAGACCTGACCCAGATGATGTCTGATCACCACGACTGCATTTCAGGTGTTCTCATCATTTCATTAAATTGTGATCTCATTTATATATGATGACTCTCTTAGTTACCTTGGGCTGCCATGATAAAATACCGTAGACTGGGTGGCTCAAACAACAGAGATTTATTTTCTCACAGTTCTGGAGGCTGCAAAGTCCAAGATCAAGCTGTGAGCTGATTTGGTTACTGGGGATAGCTCTCTTACTGGCTTGTAGGTGGCTCCTTTCTCTCTGTGTCCTCACATGGCCAGAAGAAAGAGTAAGCTCTTCTTATAAGGGCACTGATGCCATTATGTGCACCCCACACTCATGGCCTCATCTAGAACTAATTGACTCCCAAAGGCCCCACCTCCAAATACAATCACATTAGGACTTAGTACTTCAACATTTGACTATTGGGAGGACATAATGAAGTCCATAGCAACAACTTTTAAGCCAAAGCTATTTTATATATATATAAAATTAATAAAATATATTTTTAGGATTAACAAATATGATATAAAATATTCTAGATATACCTTAATTTTAAGATAACCTTATACATTTCCTAGATTATTTTGTATTTATTAAAAATCAACCAAACAATGAATTCACGAGTCCCAGAGAGGGTTCATGGGCTCTCCCCAGAGACCTTTAGGTGGCTTCCCTGGAGGCTGTGTCTCTGCTAAGGAAGGTGTGGGGACAAGTAGGAAGGCCCTGACCCTGGGACTGGGCAGGATTCTGATCCTAGGGGAGGGGTCACTGCACCAAGGCTGGGTCCCTGTCCCCAAGGAGTTTTGAATGCCACCAGTTTGAACCCCTGTCGGACTCAAGAATCCATTTGTCCCAAGGTCTGTGTATCAATCCCCCAGGGCTGCAATAGCAAACTATCATAAACTGGATGGCTTAAGACAACAGAAATCTGTTGCCTTACAGCTCTGGAGGTTAGAAGTCTGAAATCTGAAATCTAAAAGTCTGAAAGATGTCAGCAGGGCAGTTCTGCCTCTTGAAACCTGTAGGGGAAAATTCTTCTTTGCCTGTTCCCAGTTTCTGGTGGTGGCATTCCTCTGTTTGCAGCTCTCCAGTCTCTGTCTCTGTCATCATGTTTTCGTGCCATCTTGTTATAAGGACACCAGCCATAGAGGATTAGGGAGCTACTTTACTCCAATAAAACCTCATCTTAACTTATTATTAATATATCTGCAATGACTCTATTTCCAAATCAGTTCACATTCAGAAGCACTGGGGGTTAGTACTTCAACATATCTGTTTTAGGGGTGAGCTATTCAGCCCATAACAGTAGGATAGAAAGTTTTTTATCTTTAGTATGGATGGGAATCGTATTGTGTTTCCCCGAAAATAAGACCTATCCGTAAAATAAGCCCTAGCAGGATTTCTAAGCATTTGCGCAATAGAAGCCCTACCCAGAAAATAAGACCTAGTGATGGGCGATGCTACGCAGCGTGTCTGCACAACCCATGCATTTCGTCGCGGAGCGGTAAAGAAGGCGAGCAGCCCTTCTCATTTGTCCCATGGTGACAGCTACTATCCCAGAGGTGACCGGAAAGGTGCGGGCAGCCCCACCAACAAGGTCGGCTCCCCCTGTCAGGTCCCGGCCATCCTGTGCGTGCTGCAAGCTGAGGCTTTGAGGGGGAAATAACACATCCCCTGAAAATAAG
>CAUYPO010045077.1:0-13825 GCA_963574435.1 Cheirogaleus major
CAGAGCTGTCACTCAGGTGGACCTGGAGGATGGAGCGGACAGAGCATCTAGCCAAAGAGGTTTATTCTCAAGCCTTAAAATCTAATGGAATTTGCTCCACCAGGTTTCGAACTTGCTTGGGACCCATGACCCCTTTTTTCCTTTCGATTTCACCCCTTTGGAATGAAAATATCTATCCTATGCCTGTCCTACCATTGTATTTTGGAAGCAGTTAACTTGTTGTCTGGTTTCATGGGTTCACAGCTGCAGAGGGATCTCCCCCAGGATGAATCATACCCTGAATCTCATCCATAATTGATTTGGATAATATTTGGGACTTAAGAGTTGATGCTTAAATGGGTTAAAACTTTGGAAAGTGTTGGGATAGGGTGAATATACTTTGCATGTGAGGAGGGCATGACTTTGGAGGGGTATAAGAGTGCTATGGGTTAAACTGTGTCTCCCAAAAATTCATATATTGAAGTCCTAACCCCAAGTACTTCAGAATGTGACCTCATTTGCGGAAAGGGTCTTTACAAGATCATCAAGTTAAAATGAGGTCAGTCAAGTGAGCCCGAATCCAGTATGCCTGGTGTCCTTAGAAAAGGGAAATTTGGACACAGAGACACAGATAGAGGGAAGACAGCGTGAAGAGACATAGGACGAGGCCACACCATCTAAAAACCAAAGAGAAAGGCCTGGAACCTGGAACAGATCTTTCCCCCATAACCCTAAGAAGGAGCCAACTCTGTCTATACCTTCATTTTGGATTTCCAGCCTTCAGAACTATGAGCAACAACTTTCTGTTGTCTTGTTACTGCAGCCCTAATACAATACCATTTAATATTAGAAATTTAATATAAAAATGTTAATGTTTTTCAGCTTTATTGAGATACAATTGACAAATAAAAATTGTATATATTTAAAGTGTACAATGTGATGTTTTGATATACACAGACATTATGAAATGATTTCCATAATCCAACTAATTAACTTATCCATCACCCCACATAGTTAACTTTGTATGTGTGTGGTGAGATATTTAAGACCTACTCTCTTAGCAAATTTCAAGTTTACTCTACAGTATTATTAACTAGCTTTACTATGCTGTACATTAGCTCTCTAGAGCTTATTAATTTTGCATAACTGAAACATCGTACCTTTTGACCAACATCTCCCCCAAAACATGTTAATGTTTAAATTATAACATCTATGTGATATTTGAACATCTATTAAATAGCTATTGATCATATTTTGCAGTAAGATGCTGCTAAAAACTTTAATTCCCTTAGAAAATATAAGTAATGAAGGTAGAATCACATCTTAATAGTCATGTATTTCCTATTCATAGTCTGCACTTTTATTATTGACCAAAAAGGAAAAAGTCAAAATAGAATTTTCTGAAAGCATATGCAAAAGAAAAAAATAACTGACAAGAAATTGTAATATACTAATAAGTCATTTCCAGAATTTGCCGAAGCTTTAAATTTCAGAGCTAAAATCATGATTGTAACATGCAATAGATCAACTCTTAAGAGAAAGACTGATTTATTAAAATTACATAATTCCCCATCAGATAAAACTTGTAGACAAATAAATAGGATTATGCCTAAAAGCCAGACTCCTATTAACTCATTCAAGTTGGATTAATTGATACCCCAAACAACAAGCAAAACAGTGTCATCTTTTACATCATTCTGAGCTCAGAGTCAACTAAGAGTTCTCAAAAAAAAAATACCAATTAGCTAATTTCCTATTTTTCATCATTAGAGCTTTTTCATCTTAAATTTGAAACTACTTAAAAGAAAATCTCTGCTTGAATAGGCATTGTATGTACATATGCTATAAATAGAACAAAGAATATCTAGTAGATTAGAAAAACACTCGACCTTTTAGCTTTGGTTCTTGTTTTCCATCTGTCCTAGTACCTTCCTTTGAAATAAAAAATAGTTACTTCGTTTATACATTGTATGATTTAAAGCAAGATGATCAACTATCATGTTGTAAATTAGTCCTGAATAATCCCTTTTGTTCTTCCAAGGTCTTATTTTCAACCAGAAATGAGGAAGTTTGAATGAGCTCTCAGCACTGGTGCAGAGCAAGGTAGAGCTTTCTTTATCTACCTCCCACATGCTTCCCTCCTCTGGATTTCTTGATGCCCGTCATTTTCCCTGAGCAGTGACAGCCTGAACAGGCACTCTGGGAGTCAGGGATCATGCCCCCAATAGCCAACAGGATGGCTCTCTCTAGCGTGAGAGAGCTAAGGCCACCTGCTCTCCTCCAGATATCAGTGGATATCACAGAAGAACAAGCAAAATATTAATTTCCCTCCTCCCTCTTCTTCTCCATACTACCCGGTTTCCAGATGCTCTCAGAGTATCAATGACTTTTGACATTCAACCACCTTTTTATAGGGGAGCAAATAGGATGACTAGTAGTTTATTGGGAAAGCTTTAGAAGTTAACAAATGCAGCATCATTTCTTTGATATATGCTGAGTGGTTACTCCCATGGAAATAATGAGCTTCTCCTTGCCCCACTGGATAGAGCCTGCCTTTAACACCATCCTACTGTGTGTAGAGGCACAGAGACCAATGGTTCCCATACTGCGGGGCATGGAGAACCCAGCCCAGATCTTTGCAAAGGAAGACATGGCCCTGAGATACAGTCATTTAGGTGGAGCTGCAGTCACTGCATTCTTTAGCAGGGACAGATTGATAAGAAATACAGGTGCCCAGCTGGGTCCATACATTATGGGGGCAGAGCTGGCTTGGCCACTGACAGCCTGTGTGACTTAACTTAGTTAACTCCTCTTGAAGTTGCAGTCGTGACAGGTTACAAGGGATCTGGATGCCATTTTAATGTAACGTTTTGTTTTGATTTGTTTTATTACTTATAGCCTCCCTAGAACATGTTCTTCAATGTCTAAGAATCCGTTGAAGGCCCAAGGCCAATTAAAACCAAACCTCCAGACAGGCTTTACTGAAATATATTAATGCTAACCATTTGCAAACAACCTGATTCAGGCATTCATCTTGCAATATTTAGGGTTTAAGACCTTTTGTTTCTCCAGCTGGTGGAGAAAAATAATTTCAGCAAAGATAGGTAAGATAGCTGGTCTTGGCGGCATTAGCCTTGGGGGAGTAGGGGCTGCTGTCCTACAGCTTCCCTGTTCAAGAGGTGAGAACTTTCCCTACCTGTTCTCAGTCACTTCTGAAAGCTCAATATGACTTTTCTGAAAGTGGACTGTCCCTCTGCCAAAGCACATGCAGATTATTTGGACACACAGTCTCCTTTCTATGACCTATTAAATGCCACTTTTTCTGTATACTTCATGGCAGAGCCAGTTATTTATGGAGTGGGGCATAATGAAAAGTCACCCTGAAGTGACAGCAGCATGTGAGAAGTCCTTCTCTATAGGACACATTTTTAGTGACAGTGAAATTAATTCACAAGGTAAAATTGTCCTACTTAATGCCTGTAAATCTCAATTTCCCATCTATAATTATAATAATTACTTACACTTATTGAGTACTTGCTGTGTGCCTGGCACTATTCAAAGACTTTTCTGTGCAGTAATCCATTTAATTCTTATAATAGCTGTATGAGGTGGGACCTATTGTTACATATAAATTAGAAATAAGACCCATAACCACCTTGCAGGGTTTTTGCAAGGATCACATGATGTGGGGCTTATGAAAACCTTGGGCAGAGTGCACAGTTTGTAGTTCCTTTCCCTCCCACTTAATGATGGACTTGAAATGCAGCTCAGGTTTAAAGGATAAATGTAGGGGAATGTGAGATAGAAGTACAATATAGACAAGTGAAATTGCCCTATAGGAAAGAAAATTTTAATAATCTAAATATTTGGCTAGAAATCAAATTTGCATTTTTTACACAGAGCTGTCATCAACCTTTAATGAGTTGGCATATTCTAAGGAAGGATAAAAGAAGTTATCCTACACTTGTACTGGTTTCTTCTGCCTGGCACCGAGACTTCATAGTACATCAGTTACTACTTCTGATGCTTTTTCACTCTTCTTTTCATTCATTCGATCAACAAATATTTATTACATACCTGCTATGTGCCAGTTCTTGGCACAAGCATTAGATATCAGTGGTGAATATTGCATACACTCTGCTCTCTTGAAGCTTAAAGTCTAGTGGGAAAGACAAACATTAATCGGTTTGTGCATGGATGAATAACTCCAAACAGATTTATCAACATGGTTTGATGAGCATATGAAAAGCCTTTCCAAAGAAATGGGACTTAAACTGGGAAGTAGGAGGGAAACAAGAAGAGTGTGGAAACATGAGCAATGTGAGAGTCATAGGGTTTTGCCACATGGAGGTTACTAATGACCTTAGCAAGAAGTTTGTTGGTGTGTCTAAAGTGGAAGGCAACCTGGAGTGTCCCAAAGAGAGACTGAGTAGGAAGTGGAAATAGCACATGAACAAGGTAGTTGTCCCAGAGTGAGAAGTGCTTGAACAGGAATGAAAACTGCACTCATATAGGAATATTTGCTTGGTAAAATTTCATATATGCAAACTAATAAAAGTTCCACTATAAAAAACCATTTTTGGACAAGGTAATAGCTTTATAAAATATAATGTTTCTTTCATTTACAGTGGAACTTCACCTGTGCTTTGGTTAAAAATATATTTTTAAAATAATACTTATCAGACACACTGGACTAACACTGCATAAATACATATTGTTTCAAATTTATTACCTCTTAAAATTCTGTTATATAAACAAATCTGTGCTAATGAGATGTACTAACATTCGACTTTATTGGATTATATAGACCCACAACATTGCACTGGATGATTAAATATTTAGAGAGAAAATTAACTCTTTCAAGCCACTAGCAGATGATTCTTGCTTTGAGAATCAGCTGCTGCTGCTGCCATGAATGAAACAGGCATCTGCAACACTGTAAAAAATTAAAAGAGTAATTTGGGGATGACAGTTACAGATTTTTATTCCCCTTGAAGCCATTTCTATCAATATAGTCTGTATGCATCTATTTTTACTGTTGTCAAAAACTATCTCACATTCTACATTAATTGCATAGGAAGGACATTAACTACTATTTTATTTATAGAAAAATATTACTCTGTGCTGTGACTAAATGGACTCTTCTAATACTTAAGAAATTGATATGACTCTATTAAGTACCTAACACTTCACTCAGGCAAGAGGGCATCATCTTCATGTGAAAGCCAAGGGGACCCTGATTCCAGGTGTTAAATAGATTGAGACATAGAAATTGACCCAAATATCTGTGGTAAATATTTTCTCTGCTACTAGTTCCCTTGACATCCTCCCCTCTGGTTACTGTATATCTTTCTACAAAGAAAGTAATTAAGAAAGAGCATCTCTAGTAAACTAAGAGGTAAGTCACTGTTGATTAGATATGGAAACCACATTCTCAGAAAATGGAAAGAAGCCGACCTGCGCACTTGATTGTGTTATGTGAAACCCACTGACAAAAACAAACAAACAAACAAACAAAAAACAGACTGCAAGCTATTCAAGTTCGCCAGCCTGGAAGCTGATCCTTTTTCCCAAAAGCTGAGCAGATGAGAAACATCAAGGTTGTTTTGGAAGTACTCTACTGCAAGATCTGGAATTAAGCTGCTTCATCAGACAGACAGCTAGAAAAGCCCATTTGTAAAATAGCTCCTGCCAGCTTCTTTTATGTCCGAAGTGAGACTCAATTTGGGCTAGAAAATACACTCCTGTCAGCGGCAAGGAAGAGGAATGTAGTCCCGCCACCCTATCAGAAACACCAAGCCCTGGATGAATGGACAGCAGGAGCGCAGGCTCACCCGCACAGAACTGACCGAGTGCAGTCTTTTCCAGCCCTGAAGGACAATCCTTTTGTAGCTCTCGGGAAGAGGAAGGAGAGTATCCAGACCAGCTGGTGGAAGGCTGGCAGCGCGGGGCTGCACGGTGGCTGGCCATCCCACTGGGAGCGCAGGGCTGTAGGCAGCCGGGGTAAAGGCATCCGGAGTGGAGGAGAGAGCGCCTGCACCCTCGCTAGGTCTCCCGCGCTGTACCTGGGCGGCCCCTGAAGCCAGCAGGGGAGAGACTTGGGACTGGAGCAGAGCAGAGGTGGGCAGAGCCCCTTCCCCCTGCTATTACCTGCAGCCGCTGAAGTGCAGCCACTGGCTCTTGCTAGATCCGCGCATCGGCTACCGACTGGACAGCAGCTACCGCCTCCACCGCCTGCACCTGCGGCTCAGCGTGCCTCTCTCTGGACAGGGCACCCTCCCGGCATCGCAACGCCAGGGTCCCATCCGTGACCATGGCTGGGGCTTCTCGGCATCTCACGGGGGTGCCCTGGCAGCTCTTTGTGGCGTTCGCCTGCCTGCTTCGGAGTTGCTCCGCGCTGCAGGGACAGTTATCCTCCTCCCTTGGGATCGACTCCCACCTGGCGCTCTACGTGCCCACCCGGGATGCACTCAACCTCACTAGCCCCGACCGCCCCAGCGTCCTGATTGCCAACCCCGGGCTTCGGGTGCCCTTCGGACGCTCGCTTTGGCTGGACCCGCTCCGGGACCTGGTGATTCGAGTGCAGCCCGGGGACCGGTGCGAAGTGACGGTACTGGATGTCCTGCCGCTGCTCCAGGGCGCGATCTCCCCGCGCCGCTTCCCCTGTGCCTTCGGGCCGCGCCAGGTCCAGTACACGCACTTCGGCTCCCGCAGCCCCAGACGCGCCCGGGTGCGGCTGCAGCTGCGCCACGACGCCCCGACTTACACGCTGGCGCTGCCCTTCACCGTGGCAGTGGACGTGGTCTTCTCCCAGCCGGAGCTGGTGACGCGCAACAGGCGGTTGGTGGTGGAGAAGCTGCGGGGCTGGAGCCACGCCATCGACAGCAGAGTGCTGGCCTTCGCCTCCCGGGAGTCCGGAGCCGCGGGCGCACGCAGGTGCAGGCTCACCCCTCTTCCCCACGAGGGTGGCCCGCTGCCCAAGTACGGGCGCTTGGTGGACGCCGTGGGGACCCCCCTCCCCAGGGGCAAGGGTGTGGACTGTGAGGCTTTTGTCCGAGCAGGGGTGCGCTATCAGCACACCGCCGCCACCTCCTCGCCCAGCCGGGACTACGTTCCCATGATGGTGGAGCTGCTAGGGACGGACGGCGGAGATGCTGGGTCAGTGGAAGTTCTGATCCGGGAGCACTTCCAGCTGCCGGTGAGGATCCGCGAGGGAGCTGAGAACACAGCCCCCAGACCCAGCTTCGCGGCCCTGATGATGATGGAGGTGGATCGGTCGGTGCTAACAGCCCTGACCCCCGACGCGCTGGCCGCGGAGGACGTTGAGTCTGACCCTGACGACTTAGTCTTCAACATTCTCAATGCTCCCACAAGCCCACCAGGCCAGCAGGGCTACGTGGTCAGCACTGACGACCCCCTGGGCCTTCCAGTCTCCTTCTTCACCCAGCGGGAGCTGCGAGAGCTGAAAATTGCCTATCAGCCCCCTACAGAGAACTCCGATGGGGAGCACCTCCTCCAGCTGGAGCTGGAGGTGGTGGATGGAGATGGCGCCACTTCAGACCCCTTTGCCTTCGTGGTGATAGTAAAGTCCACGAACACCCTGACCCCAGTGGCTAGCTATTACCGGGGACTGCTGCTTTTTGAAGGTCAGTCAATGCCCCTGTCCAGCGCCCCTGACCTTCAGATCAGTGATAAAGATAACCTGGAAGAGGTGAAAATGACTGCAGTCAGGGGCTTGAGACACGGGCAGCTGGTGGTGCTTGGGGCACCTCCTGGGGGCAAGTATTTCACATTAGCAGACTTGGCAGCAAGCCGCGTGGTATACCAGCATGATGGCAGCAACACCTACAGTGACAACATCGTCTTCCGCATGGAGGATGGGCACCACCAAGTGGAATTCCTCTTTCCCCTCACCATCATACCTGTGGATGATGAACCACCAATGGTCAGGGTCAACACAGGACTCTCACTCAGTGAAGGGCAGTTGGTTCAGATTTTGCCCTTTGTGCTGAGTGCTACAGATATTGATTCTGAGGATTCAACCATCCACTTTGTGCTGGAGAACCAGCTTCCAGAAGGAAAAGAGGGAGAGAAAGAGTGGGATCCGGCCCCTTGTTCCTCCCACCCAAGCCACCACCTGGGGAACATGCTGCTGCGGCAGGCCAAACCACCTCTGTCCCCTACAGATAAAGACTGGCACTACATGGAAAAGGAAGGACTTTATGAGAAGGTGGTGACTGAGTGGCTGCAGAGAGACATAACAGAAGGGAAACTCTTCTTCCGCCATCTTGGACCACACAGCCCTCATTCTGTAGTGGCCCAGCTGGCTTTCCATGTGCAGGATGACCATGACCCACCGAATCTATCCAACCAGCACTTCTTCACCATCAGGGTCCAGCCAGTGGATGTGCTGAGTCCAGAGCTGTACCCAGGAACTACCCTAGAAATGACTGTACAAGCATATCAACTCACTCACTTCCAGAAGAAATTCCTCCGATACATTGACCAAGACTCAGATGACCAGAGCCTGTGGTACACACTACTGACACTCCCAACTGACATAGATGACAACTGTCAAGTCCCAGCTGGAGAAATCGTGCTTACTGATTCATCAGACACACTTATTATGCACTTCACCCAAGCCCAGGTAAATCACCACAAAGTTGCCTACCAGCCTCCACGGAAGCTGGGTATTGTACCACGGGTTGTGCAGTTCACCTACCAGGTGGAGGATGCTGCAGGCAATAGTGTGCAGGGAACATTCACATTATTTTTGCAGCCTGTGAACAACCAGCCTCCTGAAGTCACCAACAGAGGCTTTACTGTCTTAGCGGGAGACAGCTTTATCTTCAGCAGTAACGAGCTGGATGTTACAGACCCTGACACGGACACTGACCAAATTGTCTTCATATTAGTCTGGGGTCCCCAACATGGACACTTGCAATACTTTAAAAAATGTATGGTCCCAGTGAAATCTTTCACTCGAGCTGACATTATTAACGGGAGTGTCTCTTACCAGCATGGCAGAGACCAGATCACCACTGACTCCTTCCATCTGGAGGTAAGCGATGGGGTGCATCATGTACCCATCACCGTCCAGATTTCTGTGCATCCCACTGTGACTTACAAAAGTCCCAGGATCTCTATCACAAGAAGTCCATTATTGGATGTTTCCATAGACGTGCTAGAGAATAAAGCCACTGAGATCACCATGGGTATAATCCATGGCAAAAAAGGCACGAGTGACTTGATGCTGTCTTTTGTGGTGGAGAACAGCCCCAAGTTGGGCACTGTTTTCGTGAATGGCTCACCTACAGAACGATTCACCCAAGAGGACCTCATCAGTGGGGCAGTAGCCTATGTACACACTGGAGGTGAAGTTGGGTTCCAAGAGCAGCATGATGCCTTCAATCTCACCCTCTCTGATGATTCTTACCAGTTTGTAGTGGGGAACAGCATAGTAGAGAGAGTGCAGGTGCATGTAACTGTGCTGCCTGTGGACAATGTGGGCCCCAAGGTCTTGGTGGGGGAGTCCTTCATTGTCTTTGAAGGTGGGAAGAGCCCCTTGACCTTACAACATCTCAACATTGAAGATGTGGACACTCCCCAAGATGATATTCTATGCACAGTGACTGGTCAGCCAGCCTCTGGCTATCTGGAAAACATTGCACCAGCTCCTGGTTCAGAAGTGTCCCGGGCTGGTAGCCCCATCAGTGCTTTCTCCATCAAACATGTCCGAATGGGGTATATCAATTATGTACAGAGTATCCATAAGGGTGTAGAGCCACGAGAAGATAAATTCACCTTTTTTTGCTCTGATGGCATCAACGTCTCCCCAAATGTCTTCTTCCATATAATCATCTTACCCACCAATGATGAGCAGCCTGAACTTTTTGTCCATGAGTTTGTGGTATTAGAGGGGATGAGCCTGGTCATAGACACCCCACTGCTCAATGGAGCAGATGCTGACATGCCACCAAATGAGCTCCACTTTCAACTCACAGCCCTCCCTCAGCATGGACGAATCGTACAGCAGCTGGCCACGGGCAGCCAGCCTATCCGCAGCTTCACCTTACAGGAGATCCAGGAGGCCTCCACCATTGTGTATGAGCATGATGACTCAGAGACCACCGAGGACAGTTTTGAGGTCTGGCTGAGTGACAGCAAGCACACCACCCACAGGAAGGTGTCCATCGTGGTGATCCTGGTGGATGATGAAACGCCTCAGCTGACCATCAATGATGGGCTGGAAGTAGAGACCAGACACTCCACAGTCATCACGAATCAGGTCCTCAAGGCCACAGATCTTGACACAGATGCTAAGAGCCTCAGTTTTGTTCTCCATTCTGGACCTCAACAAGGGCTTCTACAGCGACTGAGGAACCCTGGAGGAGAAGTGAAGAACAACCTCACTAAGGGAATGAACTTTACCCAGGATGAGATTGACAGAGGCCTCATCTGTTATACCCACACAGGCCAAGAAGGGGTTGTTGACTTTATCAAGTTTGATGTGACTGATGGGGTTAACCCTTTGACAGACTGCTACTTCAATGTTACCATTAGCGGTTCAGACAGGGTCTTCCCTGAGGTGATCAGCAAAGGGGCCACTTTGACAGAAGGCAGCAGAGTGACCCTCACCACCAATCTGCTTAGCAACAGGGACATCAATGGCTCCGATGAACAGCTTCACTTTAACATCACACAAGCACCAAGCCTGGGCCACTTGGAAAGCTCTGACCACCCTGGGGAGCCCATTGCCTCTTTCACTCAGTCTCAATTGATTAGCAACAAAATAGACTATGTTTACACTTCAAATAATGAGGGAAATATGGACAGCTTTGAGTTTCGAGTGACGGATGAACACAACCCTGTGTCCAGAACCTTTAGGATCTTCATCACAGACGCAGATCATAAGAAACCTATCTTGACCCTCCATAAACTAACACTGCAGGAAGGGGATTCCAAACTGATCACGCCCTTGGAGTTGACAGTGGAAGACAAAGACACCCCAGATAATCTCATTCTCTTTACCATCACCCAGGTCCCCATCCATGGCAAGATTTTGTATAACAGTAGCCGTCCTGTGACCACTTTCACCAAGCAAGACCTGAGCGAGAACCTGATTAGCTACTGGCATGATGGCAGTGGGACCACTGAAGACAGTTTCTCCTTGACTGTGACAGATGGTACTCATACTGGTTTCCATGTCTTCCCCAACACTGCCCTGGAGACACATGAACCTCAGGTAATGAGGATCCAGATAAGCTCCCTAGACAACAGGCTCCCCCAGATTGCCATTAACAGGGCTGCCCCAGCCTTGAAGCGCCTTCACACTGGACACTTGGGCTTCCTGATTACCAATAAGTCCTTGAAGGCAGAAGATCAGGACAGTCCCCACAGGCTTCTGAAATATAAAGTGACCAGAGGACCAACCCACGGCTTCATCAGCAACATTGGCCTTGGAAACCAGAGCACTCGAGTGTTCACACAAGGTGAGTGCACATTCTTCCCTGACTCCTTTGTCTCTCTCTTTCATTGGATCCAATCTCTCATCAGCTCTGTGTAAAATTGTTCTGACATCAGGCCATTTGCAATAAGAGCCTGGTTCTAATAAAATACTGTGGAATGTGAAATTATTCTAAAAACAAAAAAAAGCAACAAGTCCTTTTTCAGCTATTTCATCAGAATGCCCATTTAAGAGAAACCCACAGATATTAGCTTGTAAGTTATAGCTTAAAACTGCAAAACACAGGACAGCTTCTGCTTCTGACGTAGCGTAAAATAAGGATACATTCATTTTGATAATCTAAGTTTAGTTTTGAAGTTTAAGAATGTCATATGTGGAAATAATTTGCATAGTTAGTAAGTCTGTATTTTTGATGATGATATTTAGTATCTAGATTTTGGATTTAAGTTACTACATTGCACATTTTTATCATACTATTCAAATGTAATTTCTACATCCAAAATAGCATAGAACTACATTTGCCTAAAATTATTTTTCTTTTATATTTGGTGCTACTACTAATGGTGAACTAGAGGCAGGTCCCTCTGCTGTCCCAGGGGGTATGACACCTGTTGGCTTTTCACTGTTCTTCACGTTGTCTTGTCTTTAGGTAGCTCTGTGCGTGGGAAGCGAAGAGATGCATGAAATTTCCCACATATGATACATGTATCAAAACCTAGATGCAATCTCAGAGGAAAGCTTATGGAGGGTGTTTAAAAAATAGTTTGGTTACATTTTCAGAATTGCTTCTAAAGCAAATGGAATCATATGTAGTTCTATGAGAATTGTTCCTATGAAATAAATACCCCCCGAAAGCAAACTGTCTTTAAAATACTAATAATTACCAATATGAAAATATGACTGTAGACCCAAGTAACAAATTCTTAAAAACCCAAGAGAATAAGCAATAAAAATCATGATTTTATTCTCATTTTCTTTTTTCTAGGGATGCAGCAGTCATTCTTGTTTAAATTCATTTCGACAAATAATCAATGGGTGTCCACCATTATGCCAAGCTCTGTAATTGTGCAGAAGACTTAAAACCAGATAGACCTGGCTCCCCATAGAGTGCCAGGATGTCGTGAAGTACACATAACTAGAATGTCCTACTGGTTGGACATTACCCCAAAGAACATGCACATAGTGGCACTGTAACAAAATTTTAAACTGAAGATTTATATTTGTCATTGTAACTTTAAGAAAAAGTAGATACATGTTCACTTAATCAGTATTTTAAAATTTAATAATTGTGGCATTTCCAGGCCCTATTGAAACATTGATGTTGTTAGCATGCTCATTTTCTACTGTGCCAATGTGACTTATTGTGATGATGGCTCTTTCTTTAGCTGACATTGATGAGATGAGGATCCACTACATCTTGAACGAAGGCAGCAATGCAACAAAGGACATCTTCTATTTCTCTGTTGAAGACAATGGTAAGTCGATACCAAAACCTTAAACAGGACTTGTGGTTAATTAAAATCAATATGAAATTGAAAGAAAATTAAATCATTTATATAGCAATTACAATCAGTAATGTCATAACACTAAGAAATGAATTCTTTTTGTTTTATTTATGGTCCTGTGCCAAAGGATTTTTAACAAATCACATTTTAGGAAGAGAAAGCAATGAGGAATTTGATGATTGAAATATGAAATGTTTTTCCTGACCTAGATTATATGTAATATTGTATAGGCAAGTGAATCTTATCTTCAAGAGAGTCTGAGAATCTAGCTAGGGCTATCATTCTGAAACAAATTAGAAAATTCACCTTCAGACTTCGTGATGATTTTCAGCTGCAGAACTGAATCTTACGGCCCCCTGGCCTTAGAATTGTAAGCTTTCTGGATGGAGTGAAAAATATATTTCCTGGCCTAGAAAAAAACTTGCTTAAAAACTGCCCCTTTATGCTGCACCTATGTCTGTCTACTAGTCTCTTCAAAGTAGCATAAATGGGCAGCAACGAGTTAACAGAAGGCACTTTACAGAGCTAGGAATATGATGATTATGCGATTGGAAGAAAAATCATTTTGCATTATGACAGGATAATCGCATAAATCATGTCTGTGTGCCGCTTGCCACTCAATAACCTCCTTCAGTACAAATCATTACTCATTCCCAGTAAGTAACATGTGTTTTCTGCCCAAGTCATATGTAATCAGTCAAGGGCTGAATTTTTTTTTTTTTTTTTTTGAAACAGTCTCACTCTGTTGCCCGGGCTAGAGTGAGTGCCGTGGCGTCAGCCTCGCTCACAGCAACCTCAAACTCCTGGGCTCGAGCAATCCTCCTGCCTCAGCTTCCCAAGTAGCTAGGACTACAGGCATGCACCACCAGGCCCG
>CAUYPO010045078.1:0-14659 GCA_963574435.1 Cheirogaleus major
TGGCAATAATATTGAATTGGGCACAGCATGTGGAAAATACTACAGAGTATGCACACTGGCTATCATTGATCCAGGTGACTCTGATATCATTAGAAGCATGCCAGAACAGACTGGTGAAAAGTAAATTGTGCAAATATTTTCCTTAATAAAACACAGTGCCTGTGATATAAAAAAAAAAAAAATGTGGTATATGTATACCATGGAGTACTATTCAGCTATATGAAACAACGGTGATATAGCACCTCTTGTATATTCCTGGATAGAGCTGGAACCCATTCTACTAAGTGAAATATCCCAAGAATGGAAAAATAAGCACCACATGTACTCACCAGCAAACTGGTATTAACTGATCAATACATAAGTGGACATATAGGAATAACATCTATCGGGTGTTGGGCAGGTGGTGGGGAGGGAATGGGTATGTACATACATAATGAGTGTGATTGGCTCCAACTGGGGGATGGACACGCTTGGAGCTCTGACTCGAGGGGGCAGGGGGGCAAGGGAAATATATGTAACCTTAACATTTGTACCCCCATAATATGCTGGAAAAAATAAAGAAAGGAAAAAAGAAATAAAAGGAGTACATTGCTCTTTCAAATTGCACATAGCAAATCTGTCAGGAGGAGGACATGTCTGAATGAAGAGATTTCTAACCCCCTTTATTTGACCACTTTGTTACAGGGAGATAAAGACGGAGCAAAGATTTGTCTTCCTGGTTGTGTCTCCTCTAGGCTCTCTGGGCTTCTGTTGCTACTGCCTCCTCTCCCAGAATGGCTCCCCACTGTCCTCCACCTGGTTAACTCTAAGATACTGCTAAGACAATGGATCTCAAGTTTGGTGTACTTCAGAATCACCTGGGAGCTTGTTAAGCTCATAAATATCCAGGCCCCACCCTTGGGAATTCTGATTCAGAAAACCTGGGGTGGGGTTGACCATCCATGTCTTTAACAAGCTCCACAGGTGATTCTGATGCAGGCTGAAACTTGAGAACCACTGCCTTTAAGATTCCAATAGACATTGCAACTTCCATAACACCTGCCTTACCACAGCAGGTGGGTTAAGTGCTTCCATAATGTCCTGCACAAATAAAGGAGGGTCTGAGTGCCCTCCAAAGTTTTCCACGAACCTCAGATGGCAAGCCTAGGGGACCCAAAGGTGTTGTTTCTAGAACCCAGAGTGTGTGGAGTCCAGAACAGATAGAACAGGTCGAGGAAGGAACACTTAGAAAGAAGGGCATGGGCAGAGCCTAGAAATTTTCCCTGGTGCTTTAATCTTCACCAATGCTGTAACTGCTGTATTTTGCCGTGGGCAGAAATAATCAGAGGAGTGCTTAGAGAAACTTGTTGCCCCACTGGAGAAGGTAGGGTTGCTTTACCTAGAAATGCAATGAAGATTTAGCCCTCTGGTCAGTCACTGAAAAGAAATCATCCTAAAGAGGAGTTATTGTGCTTTAGTAAGTGTCTTAGCTCTGGACTACTTAGGACAAACCTGCCCCTTCCCAGCTCTTAATTATGCCTCAGTTAATTGCTTCTATCCTCCCTGAGCCTCAGTTTTCTCATCTGTAAAATATGGCTCATAATGCCCTACCCTTAAGTGGGTTGATGGAGTAAACGGAAAAGGAGTGTAAAAGGCCCTTGTAAACTATAAGCTTTCATAAAGGTAATGTGAAGTGTTGATTACAAGGTGTAATGTGTTATTTGTGGTAGTATTATCATATAATTGTTAATGTCAATCTTCCATTTGCCCCATTCCTTATACAATGCATATCATTTAAGGAGAAGGGCATTCACTTTTGGGCTTTGTTTTTTTTCTTTTTTTGAAGATGTCATGGTGTCAATTCCCTCTCTTTGTGATGAAGGTATATTCACATTCTTATGATATACCTTTTCTCTCTGGGCATTTTGCCATTTGTTCCTTCATAAACCTACATCTCCTATTCTAACCACCTCCTCCTCCCCCCACTGCAATCCTTCCCTCTTCTTTCGAGAATTCAACCTGCCCTTGACCAAGTAGGTTCAAAAGGTGGCCCCAGGCCAGGCACAGTGGCTCATGTCTGTAATCCTCGAACTCTGGGAGGCCCAGGCCAGAGGATCTCTTGCACTCAGGAGTTCAAGCCCAGCCTGAGCAAGAGTGAGGCCCCGTCTCTACTAAAAATAGGAAAAATTAGCTGTGATGCATGCTTGTAGTCTCAGGTACTCAGGAAGCCAAGTCAGGAGGACCACGTGAGACCAGGAGTTTAAGGTTGCAGTGAGCTACCCTTCCAGCGTGACAGAGCAAGACTCTGTCTCAAAAAAAAAAAAAAGTGGCCCCAAAGCACAGCCAAATGATAGCCCTGACTTGCCTTATTTTGGTATACAAAAACTGGAACTCCTCTTAGCAAAGGTAAGTTTTCAATCACTTCTTTTCCCAATGTTTCAGCCATTCAGAATGTCAATAATTTACTCTAAGACAACACTGGGGCCTGGGAGTGTCAGTTTATATGTGTGTACACACAGGACAGTGCTCTGGAATGAGTGATGTTCTTCCTTATCAGGTACAACCAAAGGGTGCCTGTGAGGGAGCAGCTGTCCGGCTCTGCCTGACTCATGAGTGTTGCAATCTGGGAAATGTATTCGGGGCCTGTTTATCTCTGCCTAGGGCAGAGCCAAGCTTGACCCATGAAGCCTTGCATCTCAGTAACAGCTTCTACAAGGCAAGAAAACAAATTTGGAGAGAATATGATGTTTTGAGCAAAACACTAAGAGGGAGTAAGATGAAACCGGTTATTTGGTAGAATGAGTAGAAGGGCCCAGCCCAGAAGCTGCTCTGTCTCTAAGTTACCTGTTAACCCCAAAGGCTCTGGAACCAAAGTGAATTTATCTCTGTCCCCACCAAGTCTGAAAATCACCCATAAAAGGCCTCCTGATTCTGTTTGACCATATTCTGGGGAACGTGGTTCATTGCGAACCGGTCTTCTTGGCATCTGAGATCACAGGTCCAGACCCTTGTAGAAGGTAATTGTATCAGCAGTTTATTTGCTGCTGTGGAAATAAAAGCTTAAAACCCATTTCAAGTCATCTCCATGTAACCTTGTCACAATTTGTCCCCAGAGAAGTAATGAAAGCTTAGGAACATGCAGTATGATTCAGCAAAAACATGGAAATTAGAGAAAGATGACCCCTTCCAATCCCAGATCTACTTAGTATTGATATAACCTTGGGCAGGTCGCCAAGCCTTTATACCTCAGTTTCCTCATCTGTGAAACAGGATAATAGCGCCTGTGCTATCTTTGCCTGGATCAAATAGATGATACAACCTCCAAAGTGCTAGTTATATAAATAAGGTGTTGTCATGTACCCCTACACACACACTATCCAATGCCAAACCTCAAGGAGGGCGTGAGGTTGAAAATTATTCACACCTACGTTGAGTGAGCTCTCACCTGGGCCAGCTCCCCTATGTAGAGCCTTTGTTTGCCAGCTGTGTCTTCCTGCCTGTCCTTCCCTGCTTCCTCACCTCCCTGATCCGGACCTGCTGGGCGCCCCAGCCTCAGTCCTCAGGCCTCTGCTCTGCGTTATCTACAGGTAATACCTAAGTGACCTCATCCAGTCTCAAAGCTTTAACCAACTCCCTAATATACGTTTCTGATATGGGCCCCTGCCCCTTGCTATGAGTCAAATGTCCCCTCCAAAACTCATGCTCAAATTTGATTGCCAATGCAATGGTATTAAGGGGTGGAACCTTTAAGAGGTGATTAGGTCACAAGGGCTCTGTTTGTGATATTCTGTTCCAACAACAGAAAAAATACTAAGACACCCCTGAACTCCAGATGCATATACACAGCTGCCTGTTCAACATCTCCTTATGTCCAAAAATAAACTTTTGATACCACTTCCTCACCTCTTCCTCACATATTTTTCCCCATCTCAGTAAATGGCAACTATTAAGTTAAAATATATGAAATTGCCTTTTAAGGTTAGTAGCCATCAAATATTGGCAATTTCATTTGGTTCAGCCTAATATATTCCTCCAACTGCTCAGGCCAAAGGCTGTGGACTATGACCCTTGACTTTTCTTTCTTTAACCTGTACACCCAACCCTCAGCAATCCTGTTGGCTCTACCATCAAAATGCATCCAGAATCTTTTCCTCACCACCTCTATCAAGCCACCATCATCTCTCACCTGTACTACTACCATCACTTCCCAACTGAAGTTCATTTCTTCAACCCCTGTATTCACTCAAATGAATAAAGCAGATCTCATCTCCCCACTGTTCAAAACCCTCAAAAGGTTTCCCATTGCACTCTATGTAAAAGCAAAGCCATCACCGGTTTTCAAGGCCCTACAGGATCCACCCTACTCGTTTCTATCACTCCTTTCTAGCCACACTGGCCTTCTTGCTGTTCCTCAAATACACCAAGCATGCCTCTGCCCCAGGGCCTTTGCACTTGCTGTGTACTTCCCCTAGATAAGCTCATGGCTTACTCTCTATCTCCTTTAGGTCTTTACTGAAATGTCACCTTCTCTGAAGCCTTCCCTGGACACCTGACTTTAAATTGCAGTCCCAACTCTACCCTAGCACTTCCTCTCCCCTTTTCTTTTGTTTTCCTCCCTAAGACTTACTACCGTCTCACCTACTGTATTTTACTTAGCTATCTATTTCTCTTCCTCCTCCACCAAGATATAAGCTCCATGAAGACAGGGAACTTTGCCTGTTTCATTCACTGTTGTACATCCAAGGCCTAGATCAGTATGTGATACACAGTAAGTGGTCAAATACTAGATGAATAAAAGGAAGAAGGAAGATTGCACCTGAAAAGGCAACAAAAGATTAACAGCTTAAAGCAGTCCCTTGGAAGCTCACAAAGTTATTTCTTCCTAATGGTCCCTATAGAGTAAATACATGTATTAAGTATCTACTCTGTACCAGGCACTGTGCCAAGGTGTGTTACTTATTTTGCCTGTTGTACAGATGAAAAACCTTAGGTTCAAAGAAGTCAAGTAAGTTGTCCAAGGTCACACAGACAGTAAATGAAAGCAACGGCATTCAAATCCAGGTCCCCACCTCAAAACCCATGCCACTTGCAATCTGCTGTGCCACCCTGTCTGTTAATTCAAATGAGAAAATCTCTAGATAGTGTTGATGAACTCATTATTTTTAAGGCCCAACCTACATTTTACCTGTCTAAGCCATTCTAAACCACAATAATGTTCCCAGAAAAGGAAAAGTCTGTGCCTCTGAGCACATGACATCACCACTCGGCCAGTTGCTCAGACTAAGTCCGCTGAGTGTCCCTTGACGATTCTTTCTCAGCTCCACATGCAGTCCATCAGCAAACTCCCCAAGACCCCCCTTCAACACACTTCCCAAACCTGAGCCCTTCTCCCCACGACCATTGCCTGATGCGAGACCCCACCCTCTCCACAAGGGATCCTGCCCACCCTCTCTGCTCCCCTTTCCCTCTGCCACCCTCAGCCTACAGTCTGTTCACCCAGGAGCCAGAAAGAGGTTTTACGTTTAAATATATCTTTATTTAAAACACAGATGGATCATATTATTTATATATGTCTATGTGTATTTGTGTATATGTATATACATACACACAGTATTATATAAATTGTTCTGCTATTAGCTATTTTTATTAAGGTATGGTTGACAAAATTTGTATATATTTATGGTATACAACATGATGTTTTGTTTTGTTTTATTTTTTGAGACAGTCTCACTCTGTTGCCCGGGCTAGAGTGCGGTGGCATCAGCCTAGCTCACAGCAACCTCAAACACTTGGGCTCAAGCAATCCTCTTGCCTCAACCTCCCGAGTAGCTGGGACTACAGGCATGTGCCACCATGCCCGGCTAATTTTTCTTGTATATTTTTAGTTGTCCAGCTAATTTATTTCTATTTTTAGTAGAGACGGAGTCTCACTGTTGCTCAGGTTGGTCTCGACCTCCAGAGCTCAAGTGATCCTCCCGCCTCGGCCTCCCAGGGTGCTAGGATTACAGGCATGAGCCACTGTGCCCGGCACAACATAATGTTTTGATGTATGTTTACATTATGATATGGTTAAAGCCAGCTAATTAACATATCCATCACCTCACATACTCTGTTGTTGTTCTTGTGAGACAGAAATGTTTTAAAATAAGGCCGGGTATGGTGGCTCACGCCTGTAATCCTAGCACTCTGGGAGGCCGAGGCGGGTGGATAGCTCAAGGTCAGGAGTTCGAAACCAGCCTGACCAAGAGCTGGTCTCTACTAAAGTCTCTACTAAAGTCTCTACTAGTCTCTACTAAAAATAGAAAGAAATTAATTGGCCAACTAAAAATATATAGAAAAAAAAAAATGAGCCGGGCATGGTGGCGCATGCCTGTGGTCCCAGCTACTCGGGAGGCTGAGGCAGGAGGATTGCTTGAGCCCAGGAGTTTGAGGTTGCTGTGAGCTAGGCTGACACCACGGCACTCACCCTAGCCTGGGCAACAGAGTATGACTCTGTCTCAAAAAAAAAAAAAAAAGAAATGTTTTAAAATATTAATATAATTCAGTGTAAGTCACTCTCATTCATAGAAGGATACAATCCTCAATTCTTGATTCTGGAACCTGGGCTTAGGCTATGTCTTCAATCTCATTTATTATTTCACTCTTACCCAATAAGCCACCCTGGGTGTTTGTTTGTTTGTTCCTGGTAGGAACACCAAGCTTGTTCCTACCTCAGGGCCTCTTTACTTGCTGTTCCTTCTTCCTGCAATTCCCTTCCCTGCATCCCCACAGCTGATTCCCTCCTTCATGCCCTCAGGTCTTTAGTCAAATATCCTGTCTTCAGAGACCATCCCTTGACCATCCTATTAAAAAGGCACACAGGCCAGGCGCAGTGGCTCACGCCTGTAATCCTAGCACTCTGGGAGGCCGAGGCGGGAGGATCATTTGAGCTCAGGAGTTCGAGACCAGCCTGAGCAAGAGCGAGACCCTGTCTCTACTAAAAAAATCAAAAGAAATTAGCTGGACAACTAAAAATATGTAGAAAAATTTAGCCGGGCATGGTGGCGCATGCCTGTAGTCCCGGCTACTCGGGAGGCTGAGGCAAGAGGCTTGAGCCCAGGAGTTTGAGGTTGCTGTGAGCTAGGCTGACGCCACGGCACTCTAGCCTGGGCAACAGAGTGAGACTCTGTCTCAATAAATAAATAAATAAATAATTTTAAAATAAAATATAAAAATTAAAAAGGCACACCACTTATTTTTTTTTGTAAGATAAATATTACAGAAGAATATACCACTTATCTCTAGGCCCTTACCTTGCATTTGTTTTTGTTTTGAATTGTTTTTTTCTTTTGGTAATTTTTTTTTTTAGGTTTTTATCTTAAAAATGTTCAAATATACTTTAAAGTTTAGAGAACAGTACAAAGATCACCCAAATAAAATATCCAACATCCATATTTAACAACTGTTAACATTTCGCAGTATTTGTCTTACCTCCATGTAGGCATGTACGTGTGTTTGTGCTTTTTGTTTTTTTGCTAAACTTTTTGAAAATAAATTTCAGATACCAAGGCACTCCAGCCTTGCATACTTCAGCATGCATGTCCTAAAAATAAGCACGTTTTTCTCTATATCATTATCACACATAAGAAAATGGCAATCATTCCCTAATGTCATCTTAGATCCAGTCCATAATCAGATGTTCATAATTAGCCATTTTATAGCTTTTATAGAACCAGAATCCATTGAAGTTTCAAATAATGTGTTTTGATTTTATATCTGTAGTCTACTACAATCTAGATCAGCCCCCCACACCAACTTTCCTGCAGCATGGATATTTTGAAGTAACAAAGCCAATTGTCTTGAGAATTGTCTTATATTTTATCATTAACTAATTGTTCCTTTGTAGTATCATTTTACTTATTCCTCTATCTTGTGTATATCCTATGTACTAGAAACTAGGTCTAAATGCCTCAATACATTCAAGACAAATATTTTGGGCAAAAATGCAATGCTTCCTAGGTTGTGTTGGGTACTTCATATTGTATCACTTCACAGGGAGGCACATCATATCAGGTTGTCCCTCTACAAGTGATGTTAATGTTGATCGCTCAGTTAAGGCAGTGACTGCCAGATTTCTCCCTTGATGCAAAGGACCTATTTCCCCTTTGCATTTAGTTCTTGTTTTAACACTTACCATCTGATACAGCATTACATGGTTGTTTGTTATACATATATATAGGAGCAAAGATTTGGTCCCTTTTGTTCACTGCTGAATCTACATCATCTAGAACAGTGCCTGGTATAGAGTTTGTGCTAAACAAATATATGTTGAATGAATAACCAGAACTATACCTGCTACCATTCATTTTGGCATTTGGTTACTTTGCAGAGAATGATGGTTTTGATTAGCCTCTGATCAGCCATATATTGATAATTATTGAAGCTGTATAATGGACGCATTAAGTTTTTTGTACTATTCACTCTAAATTTGTGTGCGTTTGAAAAATTCTTTACATACTTTTTAAAAAGAATGAGGCTCTGAAACAAGATGAGCTCAATCTGAATCCTGGCTTAGACCCTCACTAGCTGTGTGACTTTGGGCAAGCTGTTTAACCTGTCTGTGCTTAAATGTCCTCAACAAAACAGAGCTGACCACTGTGGCCTGATTGTCAGAATTAAATAAGCACTCAAATGTTAATGATGATTATCATTAGTTACTTAAATATTTCTTGGAAGCTTAGTCTGGCTTCCCCAATTAGTCAGAGGACAATAATTATATATTTATAGTTCTCTGCCCTCCTGCACCAAACCCTCATCTCCCTCCCTCCCCTGTGCTATGTACACAATAGGCAGTTAATAAGTGCTTGTTAGTGACTAACTGAAAAGTTCTCTTCCGTATAAAAACTTATACACAAATGTTTATAAGTAGCATTATTCGTAACAGCCAACAAGTGGAAACAACCCAAATGTCCATCAACCGATGAATGCGTACATAAAATGTGATATATCCATACAATGAAATGTCATTCAGCAATAAAAAGAAAAGAAGTACAAATACATGCTATAACATAGGTGAACAGCGAAAACATTGTGCTAAGTGAAAAAAGCCAGTCACAAAAGACCACATATTGTATGATTCCTTTGAAATGAAATGTCCCGGATAGGAAAATCCACAGAGACAGAAAGTAGATCAGTAGCTGGGAATGAGAAAAGGGTGGGGGGAAGGGTTGTGACAGCTAAGGGGTGCAGGATTTCTTTTTGAGGTGATGAATTGATTGTGATATGGATGTGTGAATACACTAGAAACCATTGAATTATGTACTTTAAATGAGGGAATTTTATGAAATGTGAATTATAGCTCAATAAAGGTGGGTTTTTTTCTTTTTTTTTTTAAAAAAAAGAAAGTCTTTTCCTTGTTACCCCAGGTCCCAGCTAGGACAGTGCTGGCTGAATATCCTGTCCCTCCTCTTCCTCTCCACTCTCCCTTCGAGCCAGGCAGAGGAGTTGAGTGTGGGGAGAGGGAGCCTCCGTAGAGCGCGACTGTGCTTCACCTGCTTTTTATCCACTTGCCTGCCGACTAAAAAGAACCATAGCTTATTCCTTTTCACTAAACACACTGCTTTGCCCTCTCGGGCAGCATCCCATATTGTCCCACCGAATGTGGGGCTGGCCCCTTCCTCCCAGCCTGTAAGGCTATTGCAGGCCAAGGTCCCCTGAGAGGATGACACAGCTGCCTATCTAAAACCGTCCGCCGCAGTGGAGGTGGCCCTTGCCAGGCTGCATGCGTACCCACACTTCTGTCTTACAGCTGTTGTGTGGCTGGAGCAGCTACTTGTGTCTGGTCCAGCTCCCTACTGCACTGCGAGCAGGAATCGTCTTCTCCATCTTTGTGTTTTCTGTGCCTAAAGCAGCCATTTGCTCTTAAAAGGCAGAATGTGTGGAGTCACAGCTAGCAGTGCTCTCCGAAAAGGAAAAGGGAGGCTCCGCCCCCTGAGGGGGAGGCCTCAGGATCTGGGGTTCTGAATTCCAACCCCGGCTCTGTCACAGGGCATGAGGGACTGCATCTCCTCACTCCCTGATAGACTGTGGGGGAGACCGAGTCCTAAGGAGTTTGAGACAAGCCTGGACAACACAGCAAGACCCCCGTCTCTACAAAAAAATTTAAAAATTAGGCCGGGCGCAGTGGCTCACGCCTGTAATCCTAGCACTCTGGGAAGCCGAGGTGGGCGGATCACTCAAGGTCGGGAGTTCAAAAGCAGCCTGAGCAAGAGCGAGACCCGTCTCTACTAAAAATAGAAAGAAATTAATTGGCCAACTAAAAATATATAGAAAAAATTAGCCGGACATGGTGGCGCATGCCTGTAGTGCCAGCTACCTGGGAGGCTGAGGCAGGAGGATCACCTGAGCCCAGGAATTTGAGGTTGCTGTGAGCTGGGCTGATGCCACGACACTCTAGCCTGGGCAACAGAGCAAGACTCTGTCTCAAAAAAAAAAAAAATTAAAACATTTGCCGGTCATGGTGGCGCACACTTGTAGTCCCATCTATTCGGGAGGCTGAGGCAGGAGGATCACTTGAGCCCAGGAATTCAAGGCTGCAGTGAGCTATGATCGCACCACTGCACTCCAGCCTGAGTGACAGAGTGAGGCTCTGTCTCTAAAAATAAATAGATAGATAGATAGATAAATTTGCTTAGTCAGCTAAAGCAAAAGAAAGCTAAAGTGAGAAATCAGGATTCTTGGTTCCTTTCCTTTCCTAAGTCCCTCTCATTTTGATTTTCTCCCAACGTCTCTAGAGCCTATTTGGCTTCCCCGGGGCATCTGGCTGCCACGGCTTATGAACGCCTTTGGCCTTACTCCAGTGGTCACGTGGCAAAGGACCCAATGTGTCCTCATCTGACAGCCCGTGCAGGCACACAAGGGAACAGGAGAAGGATTATGATTGTTACCAAGCGCTCTGATGATTGGCTTAATTCAAATCACATTCTGTTTGATTAAAAATGATGCTGTCCTAATACCATGTTTTTGGCTACCTGGTCAGTGGCTGGGCCAACAACCTAGGCCTTCTGCATGGTTTCAGGCCTAGCTCAAACTTGCAAGTCCTCTGGGCCTGTCAGGCAGTTGCATCATTTTGTCATGAGGATATAGCACAAGAAGACTCTCTATTCACATACTTTTTCTTTAAACCAGTGTTTACCAAAGTTGCAGTCACAATACATTTGACTGCTCAGAGGCTGAGGGCCCTGAACGAATTCAGAATCAAGACAGTTTTTTCCTACGTCAGTGTTCTGGACCCAGTTTATGCACCTCCCTAGATTTGCTAAGCCCCACTGCTCCCCAAGCCTCGGGCCTGCCCAGTCTCTCAGTCTGGCCCTGATCCCTGGCTAGCAGCGGCAGTGACAGTTTGCATGCTTCTGTGGCCCTGCAGTCATGGCAGCCCCTGCTTCAACCTCCCCTGAGGCTGAGGGCCAAGGTACAGCAGCTCCAGCACACCAGTCCAGCCCAGCTGGACCCAAGGATTTTCTGGCTTCCCAGCAGCTGCTCAGGGCCCAGTGTGGAGGGGAGTTAACACCCCTGGGGTAAACTTTGACCAAACAGAGAGAGGAGGCTGGAAGGAGCTGGCAGTCACTCGCCCTGCTGCTTTCTCCCCAAGTGATTCTTCCAATACTTGGGGACATCCAGAGTGAGGAGCAACCACATGACACCCATGCTGATGATGCACAATGTTAGATGGCTTTCCTTCTTTCCTCACTCTTGCTGCCCTGGGCTTGCAACCTCCCCAGTGAAACATTAACCCCTGGGCTTTGCCTCAGATCTTTGCTAGGCAAACCATGCATTCACTTGAGGGTAAGGGCTTTACAAGCCCTCTGAGGCTTTTAGGACTCTTTTCTTTCATCACCCTGCATTTCTACCTTGCCCCCTTAAATAGAAACTGCCGCTGTCCCCTCTGTGAGGGAATGGCACTGGAAAAATAACTCTAATCCTTCTCCCACCTCCAGCAGCCCACAGAGTGAGCATCGATCCTTGGCAGGAAGGATGGGGGTGGTCGTTCTGCAGTTTTCCAGGGGTGTTGCCTAAGACTGTAGGGGTAAGTTTAAATATGGGAAGAAAGGTAGAAAGCTCACTGGATGTAGGTATCAACCACATTTTTTCTAACCCAGCTTTATCAGTAATAAAGCTATATTTTCATCTCCATGTATTTGATTAGAAGGCCTTGCTCTCATTTGGTTCAGAACCTGCGGCGTTCGGGGAACATGCTAGTATGATCATAAATAGCCTGCATATCCCCCAGGCTGGGACAGATGCCTAGAGACCACCAGCCATCCCTTGGCCCCAGAGCAGGTGGTTGCCACTAGCCAAAGGCTCTCCAAGTGTAGTGCGGACTTGGCAGGCAGGCAAGAACTTCACAGGAATAACACTGGTAATAGAGACCAGGGCATCATATTAAAATGTCTGTGTTTTGCTTCGAGCATAAATTTAGAATGTATCCACAATATTTAAGGCATATATTTTATCTTGTTTGTCACTGACATACTGTCCATTTATTAATTCCAGGTAGTATTTTTTTTCCTAGTGGCTAGGCTTCTAGCATGAGCTTAGGGATTCCGGGTGGTGTGCCAAGATGTGGGTTACAGGTGTGCTGGGGAGAGACAGACCCCCACAGCCCTGGGAAGCAGTGAGATAGATAATAATATTCTTCATAAGGGGTGTTCTGCCTCCCTTAAAGTGCCCTGCTAATTGAAAATGTAAAAAGAAGGGTCTGGAATATTTGTTGAACAAATCAGTGAATCAGAGAAATGAAATGAAGATAACCTACGGCTTCCTATGGTACCATATGGGTAAATAGGTAGGAAGTAAACCTGATTTCTCTGAGCAGAGAGTTTGTTTGGAACAGGGCACTAGGTAAGGATGCGAGGATATGCTGGAGGAAGGACAAGAGAATGTCCCCAGAGTTTCCCCTTGGCCCTTGCACTCCAGCCCCCAAAAGCGCTTTCCACTTTTCCTTTGTTATTTGTATCTCCTTGCCTCAGAAGTAACATTTAGGTCCTTTCCTGCAGTTAGTGGCTGACTTTCTGGCCCCCTGGGGCTACTTCCCTTCTCCTTCCCACCCCTAAAATAGATATCTTCTGTTTTCCCCAAGGAGACCCCACGGACCTAGCCCCTCCTCCCCTACGTGGCCTTCAGTGCCCCTGTGATTCACATGTGAGTATGTGCCTTTGTTTGCTGCTCTGCTCACCTCTGCTGCTTGAATTTTGAACTCCTGAAAAGGAAGCTTTCTGGTATTCACCGGCACTGAGTAAGGAACAGGGTGCAGTCTTGCGGCATAGAATTCCAGTATATGCTGCGTTAGCTAAGCTACCTTCTTGTCTGGGATTTTTGACTAGTGCACAGAAAGGGATAAACTTCCAACATTCTTTATCCCTAGAGCTTCTGAAACACACTCAGGGTCTCAGAACCACCAGGCTGTCCTCTTCCCACCAGCAAGGCCTGTCCGGGTTACCAGTTAGCTACCCGTCTCCTGCCCAGCCCAGCCCCAGCCACGACTTGGCTATCATTTCTGATGTTTGCCTTGTGAAATCCCTGACTGCTAGGTTACTCCAAATTCTCAAATATTTCTCCTTCACCTTGAAGGGGAGGAAAAGGGGTGCAGTAGCTGTTGGGAATGCCTGGCTTCAGTGCAGGGAAGGTGTAAGGCAAAGTCCCAGGAGGCCCCTCCGCGGGCTCCCCCCGGGCAGTTAGTTCCCCAGCCTGGGCTTCCCTCCCCCACTCGACACTCGCCCCAGAGCTCTTTGCTTTCTCCCTAAGCCCGGAATGGCACGCCTCCTGCCAGGCCTCTGCGGAGTATGAAGTTCACCTGCGCGTTGGCCACGCCCTCCGCGGGTGGCTGAGGCTGGGGGAGGTGGCGCGGTCGGGAAGGAAACCCTTTCGGAGAGGTGCCAGGATGCCTCTCCCAACTTACAAAACCAACTGCTCAGCCCTACCTTACAAGCCCTTAGTTCCTCAAATGGAAACAAGGAGAAAGACTGGCAGGAAAACCGAGGAAAAAATTTAGAATTCAAAACAGAATTCACCTACAGCAGCTTGTAGACCTGAATTTATTTTTTACCTTTAATAAGCTTTCTGATTGTAAAATATCTTCCCAGTGGGGAAAACCTGGAACACATAAAGAAAATAACGATCATCCATAATCCCACCTCCCAGCGGAAACTTCCTTAATATTTGGCATGTTATCATTTTTATGTACACATTTTTGCATGGTTGAAGTATATTGTATATGAATCTATCACCTTTTTTCACTCACTATATCATAAGCACCTGCCCCTAACATTGTTTTTAGTTGTTGCAAACTATTCCATTATATGGATGTACCATGATGTATTTAACTATTTTTGTTTGTTTTTGAGACGGGGTCTTGCTCTGTCACCCAGGCTGGAGTGTAGTGACACAATTATAGCTCACTGCAGCCTCGAACTTCTGGGCTCATACGATCCTCCTACCTTAGCCTCCCAAGTAGCTGGGAATACAGACATGCACCACCCTGCACCTGGCTAACTTTTTAAAAAAATTTTTTTTTTTTTTTTTTTTGAGACAGAGTCTCACTCTGTTGCCCGGGCTAGAGTGAGTGCCGTGGCGTCAGCCTCGCTCACAGCAACCTCAAACTCCTGGGCTCAAGCAATCCTCCTGCCTCAGCCTCCCGAGTAGC
>CAUYPO010045079.1:0-15549 GCA_963574435.1 Cheirogaleus major
GTTTCATGGTTTTTGTATTTGTGTCTAATGCACGTTTTAACATGATAGACGCAATGCATTGTGTGGCTAGTTTTCTGGAAAAGTTGATCTTTTAGGAATTGTTTTTCAGATCTTCAATAAATTTTTTCTTTAAATTTCAAATAAATAAATAAATAAATATTGAGAAAACTGAGATTTGTTAAATAAAATCAGAACCAGACAGCAGTTAAAATGGTATAAACATATTTTATTCAAGAACTATTACAATAGGGGAAAAGATACCTCAGGATAGAATTGGGCTTGATTCTGAACACAGCAGGACAAGTGAGGATTTATAGCCCAGAAGTAGAGTCAGGAGCAGGGGGAGTGTCAGTGAATAGAAAATTACTAAAAAGAAACATCAACGGTAGGGAAATTCTAGCTAGACTGATTTAGGATTCTTGCTGAAGGCAGGTCAGGGTAATCCAATATCAAGTGCAGGAGATGAGGAATTTGATTATATATCAAGGGTGATTAAATATCAAGGTGATTAAATACCATGGGTGGGGATCTCTCCAAACTGATGTAGAAGACTAAAAAAAATATGCAACCCAAAAATATGACTGTGGGAGACCAGAATATGCCATCCCAAAATATGATTCTTTTGGCATAAGGATTATTTTGAGCTATTTATTTTGAGAAACTGCAGATGCAGAAAAACTCTGAAAACAAAATAGAAGTTACCCCTTTGTAAGGGAAATTTACATTTGTAAAGGAAATCTCTATTTATAAGAGTTTCTCTCTTTGCACCTAGATGAGAAGGATGAGTCTCAATCACTAGAGATCCTTATCTGTGGAGAAGGCACCAAATTAAATCTGCATGACAGATCTTACCTTTGTTTATTGTGCTTTTTTTGCTCAGCTCCCTGATACTGGCCTGCCCAACACCTTTCTTTCTTTGTTTCAGCAGTCAATGGTATTTAAGCCTGAATCCAAAGTCAATTTTTTGATATTTATTCATTTCTCTCAATGTCTCCTATGTATATATGAGGTATACATGTTATTAAACTTCCACTTGTTTTTTCTTATTAATCTATCTTTTGGTACAGGGGTCTGTTTCAACTAAAAACTATGAAGAGCATAAAGAAAATTATGTTTCCTCTCTTATATTGATTTGACAGGATTCTTGCTTCAACTGAATTAGGCCCAAACATGAGGCCTAGTCAAAAATAGGATTTTCTCTAAATTTTGGTTAAAGAGAAAGTGTTTGTCAAACTCAGTGGTTAACTTTGCTGAAAGGAAATAGTAAAGCAGGAGCTTGATCTCACTTTGGCTGCTCCAAGATTCATCTGCTTCTTAATCTCAGAAAAAAAAGTGTTTCAATCAGTGTGTGCAGAAGCCATACTAGAAGGAAGTCAATGCAGTGGTTCCCAGACTTTGCTGCACATTATACAAAACACTTGGTGGTCCTTCAAAAATCTTGATGTTCAAGGCCTAATCCCCATGCCAATTAAATCAGGCTGTTTGGTATCAGTCTTTTTAAAAGATTATCACGTGATCTCAATGTGCAGCAAAGTTTGAGAACCACTGGGATAATGAGTAAGCAGACTTAGAGGAAGTAAAGAGCAGTGTAGAATATGCCTTCAAGCAATTTGCTACTAAAAAAAAGAGAATTAAATTAGGCAAGTTAGGACTGTGGAGGAAATAAAATTAAAAGAAACAAAATATTTTCCCAACCCAGAAAGCCTTTCCACAAAAGTAGTAGAAACAAATTAAAATTTTTTATTATTGACTAAGTATTAAACAAGAATGTGATGAAGATCACAGGCATTCTGTTGAGAGATTACAAATACAGAAAAAAATGTCACCCTCTTATATAGCTAAGCAGGTACAGCCCATTATGCATATGTTTTTAAGATAAACAATAACTAGTCTTCAAGGAAGAAGACTGGATAACACCTTTTGTCATATATAATTAATCATAACTTTATCAAAATTAGGGAGACCATTTATATTAGTTATATGAACTAAAATAAAATCTTGGGAGTCTGGAATCAAGTGGGCTGACTAAAGATATCACTTGTACTGGCCTGACTGGAAAGTAGAATATTGGACTGAGGAGAGTGGAGAAGAGTTGCAACTCAGGTGGATCAGACAGAGAGACAACAGATGTCTGGAGACCCCCATCAAGAAAAATTGTGAAGCTGAGAAAGAAGATAGAGAGTAGAAGATAGTGGAGCAGATCAAGCCCAGAGAGGCTTGGAGCCCAGCAAAAAATTAAGAGGGTTCCCCTCCCCCACCTAAGTGCCCTCAGTGAACAGTGGGGCACAAAGTATATTGAAGGTGCTTCCACCCTCCACAAGCCCAGGCACAGTGGCTAATTAAGACGAGTGGGGTGAACCAGAGAACCTCAGGTATTTGGGTGTCCATAAGGAATACCCCAAGGCAGAGTGTCACAGGAGACTGGAGTGTCAGCTTTCTTACATCTAGATACTTTCTCCACTGCATCCCGCTACTCAGGGCATCAGAGAAAGTAATCTGAGCTCAGGCACACTGGCAGCCATGGCCCCTATCTCACCACTGCAACTGCGAGAGACCTCTAAATCCAGAAGCTCATGAATGGCTGCTTCTCTACAGCAAGTGTGTGCTCCCAGCTGAACTTGCAACACAGAGCAGGGCCACCACAATAGGAGAGCTTCCTGCCCACTGGCATTTCATGGGATCATATGCTGGTGGTTTAGACAGGTGGGATGGTCTCAGTGCCCCCTGGACACAAAGCAGTGCAGGGAGATGCATGGGAGAGGTCACAGTCCTGGACTTGGGTGTCAAGAAAGCCCTCGTTGACATATCTGGTGGGAGAGTGTGAAGGGGTGCTGAGGAAAAAGGATCTGTGAGCACACCCACCCCGCACATCCACTGAAGATCTGCTATATTGGATAGGGGTGCAGCACTCAGAAATAGCCTAGCCCCTGGTTCCCATGGCAACCGAATGCCTGAGGTGCACAGGCTGAATAGGAGCAGTGGCCCCTCCCCACACTTATTACAATAGGGAGTACAGCTCGAGCCAAGAAATTCAGGAGTGGCTGCTTCTCTCCAGTGGGAGTAAGCCCCTTGCTAAGACTGCTATGGATAGACAGGCCTACTACTTTCCCCATAGGGTATTGGGTGGAACATGGGTGGACAATTGGGGAACCTCCTACCTGCCAGCATTTCGTGGAGATGCACATTAATGGGTCAGACACACAGACTTGAGGGAAGTTCAAGAGCTGGTCTTGGGTGGTGAGGAAACTCAGGTGGACTGACCTGATGGAGGTGTGTTTTGGGATTCCAGGGAGCACCAATTAAGGATGCTACTTATCCCTCATCACAGAGAAGCTACACTAGAGGACAAGGATGGAAAGAGCACAGCCTGGGGCCTTTGCACTCAAACAATTAGACCTCTCCCCTCAGGAACAGCCTTCCTGGATTGGAAAGCTTGTCCTGAACCTCATACCAGCAACCTCCACTAGTGGCCAGAAAAGCAACCTCTGAGCCCTGCCAAGGCTTTGCAAATCCTTTCAGGCTTTCGCAATTCAGCCATGATCTGTCTTGTTCCTCCCCTCACTTTAGTGGGAGTAGACACCAAGTAACCCCCTGTGAGCTACAGAGTCCCTCCAAAAGCTTGGGGCATTTGTGTGCCCCACCTGAAAGACCAGAGCTTACCACAGGCACAAAAAAATAAAAGATCTTGGCAGCTAGCTCTTCCACACAAACACCAATCGATGGAGGAACAACTCTATAGCTAAGCATAGTGCCTTGTAACTCAAGCAAAGAGGAAGCAGCTGATTCCTGCTCACAAATACCACCCACCATCTCAGAGATTAAGCTGGGGGAAATAATTCATTTCACGCTGTTGGGACGAGGTGAAGACAGCAGATCAGAGGTAAGCTGAGAGATTCATCAAACCTGCTAGAACACCCCATAAGCAACTCAGGACCAGCACTCCTCACCCTGGCACAGTCAGGGATCAATCTTCGGGAACACAGAGACAGGCCTGCAAACCAGGCCTGGCACACCCAGGTCTCAATTGAAAGGCCAGATGAGAACGAATCAGTGAAAGAAGTATATAAATATGAATAATCAGATCCAAAGTACACCATGAAAGGCAACAATAACTCATTACCAATGATACCAACTAAAAAAATTGAAATGACTGATAAAAAATTTTGAATATGGATCATAAGGAAGCTCAATTAAATACAAGAGAAAATAGAAACCCAACATAAACAAACCACAAAAACAATACAGGAAATGAATGAAATTTGTGAAAGAAATGGAATTATTTAAAAATCAAACAGAACTTCTGGAAATGAAAAATTCACTCAAGGAGATTTAAAAAACACAGTGGAAAGCCTTAAAAGTAGGCTAGATAAGGCAGAAGAAAGATTCTCAGAACTTGAAGACAACACCTTCAAATTAAACAAGTCAGTCAAAGACAAAGAACAGAGAATTAAGAGGAATGAACAAAGCCTACAAAAAACATGGGATTCTTATTCTAACATAAGAATCATAGACATCCTTGAGGGTAAAGAAGAAAACACACAAGAGTAGAAAAACCTATATGAGGGAATAATCAAGGGAAACTTCCCTAAGAAATTTAGATATCCAGGTATAAAAGAAACTCAATGATTCCTGGGAGATTCATCCTAAAGAGGCAATCACCACAACACACAGTCACTAGACTGGACAACTTAACATGAAGGAGGAACTCCTATGAGTAATAAGGTGACAATATCAGGTACCTTACATAGGAAAACCCATCAGACTAACAGTAGACTTCTCAACTGTGACCCTGTAAGCTAGAAGGGATTGGGGGCCCATTCTTAGTATTCTCAAACAGGAAAATGGCTGGTCCAGAATTTTGTACCCTGAAAACTTAAATTTCTTATATGAGGGAGAAATAAATACTTTCTCACATAAGCAATGCTAAGGGAAATTGTCACGACCAGACCTGCCTGGCAGGAAGTACTCAGATTTTCATTATACATCGATCAGCACAATAGACACCTACCAGTGTAAAAACAGACAAAAGCTAAAGATCAGATCCCAAATATTACCATGGATCAAGAGGTAAAAGAGAGCAATAAAGTTCTACTCAACAGAAAAAACAGAAACCCACCCCACTTAACAATTCTTTTAATAAATGTGAATAGCTTTAATGCCCCACTCAACACACATAGGCTAGCTGAATGGACAAAAATAGTATAAGAGTAGTATCTATTGTCTCCAGAAAACACTTCTAACACACAAGAATTCATTCACTCTTAAGGTGAAAAGATAAAAAAAAACCAACAATATTTCATGCAAATGGAAATCAGGAGAAAGCTAGTGTAGCCATCCCCATATCAGATAACATAGACTTCAAAACAATACAAATAAAGAAAGATAAATATGGCCATTATATAATGGTACAGGGAGCAATTCCACAAGAAAACATAACAATCTTAAATATTTATGCACCTAACACAGGTTACACTCACATTCATAAAGCAAACACTGAATCTAAACAAAATGATAAACAGAAGCATCATAATAGCCAAGGACTTCAACACCCCACTAACACAACTGGGCAGATCTTTCAAGCAGAAAATAAATAAGGAAACACTGGACTTAAATGGAACTCTATAACAAATGGGACTAACAGGCATTTCCAGAACATTCTACCCAAAAACTATGGAATATATGTTCTTCTCATAAGCGTATGGAACATTCTCTAAGATTGATCATATCTTAGGCCACAAAACATGCCTCAAAAAATTTAAAAAGATAGAAATTATATGATGTATATTCTCAGACCACAGTGGAATATAATTAAAAATCAATTTCAATAGAAACACTCAACTCTACATAAAGTTATGGAAAGTAAACAATCTACTGCTGAATGATTATTGAGTCAAGGAGGAAATTGACATTAAAATCAAAACATTCCTCAAACTAAATGACAACGAACACACAAGTTATCAAAATCTGTGGTATTCGGGAAAAGCAGTTCTAAGAGGAAAAGTCCTAGTCTTAAATGCCTGCATCAAAAAGACAGAAAGATCACAAATCAACAATCTAATGCATCATATCAAGGAAATATAAAAGCAGAGCAAACCAATCTTAAACTTACCAGAAGAAAACAATAACTAATGTCAGAGCAGAACTAAACGAAATTGATGCCAAAAGAATTATGCAGAAGATTAATGAAACAAAATGTTGGTTCTTTGTAAAGATAAACAAAATTGATTAACCTATTGCTATATTAACCAGAAGCAGAAATGAAAGGATAATAAGCTTAATAAGCTAAGAAGCTTAATAAGAAATGAAAAGGGAGATGTTACAAATGATTCCACAGAAATACAAAATATCATACCTGAATACTATAAAAACTTCTCTGCACAAAAACTTAAAAACTTTTAGGAAATGGATAAATTTGTAGCAACACACAACCTGCCTAGGTTCAACCAGAAAAAAATAGAACTCCTGAACAGACAAATATAAAGAAAGGAAATTGAAGTAGCAATAAAAATTCTTACAACAAGAAAAGTCACAGACCAGACGGTTTCAGAGCCAAATATTACCAGACCTATGAAGAAGAATTGGTACTCACATTGAAGAAATTAGGTCATAATATTGAGAAGAAAGGAAACCTCCCCAACTCATTCTACAAAGCTAATATCACCTTGATACCAAAGCCAGGAAAGGACGCATCAAGAAAAGAAAACCACAGACCATTACCTCTCATGAATATAGATTCAGATATCCTCAATAAAATACTAGCAAGCCAAATTCAGCTGCACATTCAAAAAACAATCCACCACGACCAAGTGGGCTTCATGTCAGGGATGCAAGGAAGGTTCAACATACATAAAATCATAATGTAATTCACTAAATAAACAGAAGCAAAAACAAAGGCCATATGATGATCTCAATAGAGACAGAAAAAGCATTTGAAAAAATTCAGCATCCTTTTATGATAAGAACTCTTAGAAAAGTAGGCATAGATGGAATATACCTCAAAATTATAAAGGCCACATATAACAATCCAACAGCCAACATCATACCAAATGGGGAAAATTGAAAGCATTCCCACTTAGAACTGGAACAAGACAAGGTTGCCCACTGTCTCCCCTTCTGTTCAACATAGTGCTGGAAGTCCTAGCCAGAGCAATCATGAAAAGGAAATAAGGGGTATCCAAGTGGGGAAAGAAGAAGTCAAGTTATTGTTCTTTGTTGATGATATAATCTTATATCTAGAAAACCCCAAAGATTCTGACAAAAGACTCCTGGAATTGATAAATAAATTCAGCAAAGTCTCAGGTTACAAAATCAATGTCCCCAATCAGTAGCATTTCTATGCACCAATAATAGTCAAGCTGAGAATCAAATCAAAGATTCAATTTCTTTCAAAATAGCAACAAAGAAAATAAAATATCTAGACATATATTTAAACCAGGAGGTGAAAGACCTCTATGGGGAGAACTATGAAACACTGAGGAAGGACATTGCAGAGGATGTAAACAACTGAAAAAATATATCATGCTCATGGATTGGCAGAATCAACTTTGTTAAAATATCTATACCACTCAAAGTGACTTACTGATTCAATGCAACACCCATTAAAATACCAATGTCATTTTTTTCAGATCTAGAAAAAATAATTTTACACTTTGTATGAAACCAGAAAAGACTCCATTTAGCCAAAGCAATCTTAAGCAAAAAGAACAAATCAGGAAGCATCACTTTACCAGACTTCAAGCTATACTACAAGGCCATAGTAACCAACACAGCATGATATTGGCACAAAAACAGAGACATAGACCAATGAATCAGAACAGAGAACCCAGATGTAAAATCATCCTCATATTGATATCTTATCTTTGACAAAGCAGACAATGACATACACTGGGGAAATAAATCCCTATTCAATAAATGGTGCTGGGAAAATTGGATAGCAATATGTAGAAGATTGAAAGAGGATCCTTACCTATCAACATCACAAAAATTTATTCAAGATAGATAATAGACTTAATACTAAGGCATGAAACTATAAAAATTTCAGAAGTAAATGTTAGAAAAAACTCTTCTAGATATCAGCCTAGGCAAATAATTTTTTAAGAAGATCCAAAAAGCAATCACAGCAACAACAAAAATTAAGAAATGGGACCTGATTAAATTAGAAAGTTTCTGCAGAGCTAAGGAAGTAATCAATACAGTGAATAGACAACATACAGAATTGGAGAAAATATTTGCATGCTATAAATCCAATAAAAGATTAACAACCAAAATCTACAAAGAACTCAAGCAAATCAGCAAAAGAAGATCAACAAGCCCATAAAAATGTAGGCATAAGGGCTGGGCATGGTGGCTCACGCCTGTAATCCTAGCACTCTGGGAGGCTGAGGCAGGTGGATCACTCAAGGTTAGGAGTTTGAGACCAACCTGAGCGAGAGTGAGACCCCGTCTCTACTAAAAACAGAAAGAAATTATCTGTACAACTAAAATATATATATAGAAAAGATTAGCCAGACTTGGTGGTGCATGCCTGTAGTCCCAGCTACACGAGAGGCTGAGGCAGAGGATTGCTTGAGTCCAGGAGTATGAGGTTGCTGTGAGCTAGGCTGACACCATGGCATTCTAACCTGAGCAACAGAGACAGACTCTGTCTCAAAAAAAAAAAAAAAAAAAAGTTGGCATAAGACTTGACAGAAGCTTTTCAAAAGAGGCTACACTAATGCCCAATAAACATGTGAAAAAATGCTCAAGTCTCTTATCATCAGGCGAATGCAAATCAATACCACAATGAGATATCACCTAACTCCAGTGAGAATGGCTTTTATCAAAAAGTCCCAAAACAATAGATGCTGGCATGGATGCAGAGACAAAGATATGCTTACACACTGTTGGTGAGACTGCAAACTAGTACAACTTCTCCAGAAAATATTATGGAGACACCTCAGAAAACTGAAAGTAGACCTACCATTTGATCCATCATTTCCACTATTGGGTATTTATCCAAAGGAAAGGCCATTTCATTAAAAAGACACTTGTCCTCAATTTTTAATTGCTGCACAATTCACGATTGCAAAGATCTGGAACCAACTGAAGTCCCCATCAATTCATGAATGGATTAATAATATGTGGTATGTATATAAACATGTACACACACACACACACACACACACACCATGGAGTACTACTGAGCCATAAAACAAATGGTGAACTAATACCTTTTGTAATAACCTGGATGGGACTGGAGACCATTCTCCCAAGTGAAGTATTGTAAGAATGGAAAAACAAACTCCACATGTACTCACTATTAAGGTGGAAGTAACTGTTCAACACTCATGTGCACATATGGAGGTAAAACACAACAGAAATCAAGCAGGTGGTGGGGGAGAAAGGGTGGGTAAAATCATATCTAAAGGATACAATGCATCTATCTGTCAATGGGCACCTTTATAACTTTGATTCGAACTGTACAAAAGCAATTAATGCAGCAAATTCATTTGTACCCCCATAATGTTCTGAAGTTTTAAAAAATTAAAAATAAAATAAAATCATAAGCTCCCAGTTGACTGAATGGAGCCCTCTTGGCTAAGGGATCCAAGAAATACCCTAAAACTAAGTTGCTTGCCAGGAAAAGGGAGATCAGATATGCCTATTCATTCCTCTCTTCCTTCTTGGAGATATCCTTTGTAACTTATTAACAGACCTAAAGCTATATAATACAAAGCTTAAACTACACCTGCAGGCCCTCAATATAATTAACAGATCATTTGAATTTCGGTAAATATCCAGTGGCTTGTCTGTGATTAACAGACATCCTTATCTTAAATTAAAATTTTCCAAGCCTCTAGACTAAGCTTTATTTATTTAACCAATTACAAATCAAAGAAACTTTCAACCCACCTATAACCTGTAAGTCCTTGCTTTGAGATGTCCTGCCTTTCCAGGCCAAACCAATGTACACCCTCCATGTATTGACTTAGGGTCTTACGTGTAATTTCTGTTGCCATGAATGTATAAAACCAAACCATAACCCAGCTTCCATGGGCACATTTTCTCAGGACCTCTTGAGACTATATGCTCCAGGCCAGTCACACACATTGGGCTCAGAATAAGCCTCTTTTGTTTTACAGAGTTTGGGACTTTTTCTGTTAATAGTTAAATGTATTTATGTAAAGGGCAAACAAACTTCCTATATCTATATCAGGAAATAGTTTTGCTAATGGTGGAGGGAAGCTCCCACTGAAGTTAGGCTCTTATGCTCCCACAGAAGGTGAAGGAACTCTTTCTTTTGATGTTCGTATTTCAAAAAGATTGCTCCCCAGTCCTTGAGAAAACATTCCTGAGTTATGAGACTAGTGAGAGTTTTATTAGGTCATTTTAAAGATGCACATACATTTGAAAAGGACAGGGAAAAAATTCTGAAGCAATGGAGAGTGTCTTTTTTTTTTTTTTTCAACAGGGAGAATTAAACCTCTTATTATGAATGTGGATCTTCCCTTATAGAAACTATCAGAATTAAGGAGATTTTCTTTCCCATTTTTACATGGAAATATGTGAAAAGGTTTGTAAATTGAGGATAAAAAACAATGGAAGAACAGGTCATTGAATATGCAAGAGAACAGAGGTACTGATGGAGCAAGGTTCCAGAGCAGGAGAGAAGTAGCGACTTTAAAAATCTAAGTGATACTTCACTACGTGAAGTATCCCAAGAATGGAAAAACAAGCACCACATGTACTTACCAGCAAATTGGTATTAACTGATCAGCACCTAAGTGCACATATAGGAATAACATTTATCGGGCATTGGGCAGATGGGACGGGGGAGGAGGAATGAGTATATACACACACAATGAGTGCGATGTGCACTGTCTGGGGGGATGGAAACGCCTGAAGCTTTCACTGGGGGGGGGGGAGGTAACACACGTAACCTAAACATTTGTTCCCCCATAATATGCTGAAATAAAAAAAAATCTAAGTGAAGTAGTAAGTTTGAGGCAGGAGGAGAGAAACTGCTTTCTCTGAAATAAAAGAGTAAAGATGCAGAGATATTATTTTATGAAGTAAGGGAAGTTACTTGTCTTCCTCTTACGGAATCTACAGTTTTCCTCCATAAGCATCATCTACAAGGACGGAGCCCACTTTCAACAGTCACAGTCTAGTGGCAGCCCATTTCAGGAGGATTCAATTAATAGAGTATTTCTCTAATCATCACCCTCAGATGGGGATAATTCTAACAAACAATGCTAACAATTTAATTTGCTCATATTCAAATCACAAAAATATGCTACAGTCATTATCAGAGTCCTTTCATTTCAAAGCTATCCAGGGCCCCAGGGGTCCTCAAACTTTTTAAACAGGGGGCCAGTTCACTGTCCCTCAGACCGTTGGAGGGCCGTTGGAGAGTGCAGCGCACATTCCACAGATGCGCACTGTGGGCCCAGACTAGTCAGCTGCTAAGCAGGACAGGCAGTGGTGGCAAAAACACCCCACGGGAGGGATAAATGTCCTTGGCGGGCTGCATGTGGCTGGCGGGCCATAGTTTGAAGATGCCTGCAGGGCCTTGTAACTGACAATAGAGAATTCTATGGGTGTGTCAAAATCAAGTCACTTTGACAAATATTTTTGTTTTATCTATTAATAAGATTTGTTTTATAAATGTGACAGATCAAACTGCATTATCCCTGAAAAACATGAAGGAAACAATAAGTTAAATGAAACTCAGAGAGATTTGTTTTCTATTCCTGTTGCCACTCCAGGTTTTCATCAAATGTCGGGTGCACCACATCCAAGGTCTCTTGAGTGACCCTATTTAAGTACTCCATCAAATATTGGTATTTTCATCTATTTAAAATAATTGATTGAAGATATTAAAGGTAAAATATTAGAGGAAAATGCCAGATTTGTGTAGAATTGTACACTAATGTGGTCAGGGTGAATTGAAGGGCAAAGCCACAAGGCTTAACAGGATTCTACAGTGACAGCTTGAAGCAGGATGAAAAAGCACATGGCTAAATGTTCCAATGTGGGCCTTTTCAATACTTTTAGCTGAGTTACCTGGGATAATGCCCTTAGTTAACCACTCTTGGCCTCAGTTTCTTCACTTGTAATAACAAGGATATTAGATTCCATGGTTTATCCTCCAACTACTACTGAGAAAGGAACAAGATAAAAATGGTTTAAACTTCGGCATAAGGATTAGAGCTTGGTGTGAGAAAAAATGACCTAAGTATTGCAGTTATACTGAGAGAAGCATTGGCAATTTTCCTTGGATACTTTTTTAAACAGGAAAACTCCCTATGTATGAAATGGTTGTGGGTAAATTTACAAGAGTCTAATTAGGTGGTCCTTCTTGGCCAAGAATATAACGGATTTTAACTGAAAATAAGCCAATTAAATATTCTCCAGAAGCCAGCTTCATTGTGGAATCAGACATCTGGCAATTGGAAAAGGTTGATTCAGGTACCACAGGTGAGCAACTTCCAGTGAGGTCCAAAAGTGACCTGACCACTAGAAAGCTCTGGATTTGTATCTAGAGCATTAGCATTTTTATTGCTTTATGATCCATTCACAACCATATAAAAGTGATTTATTCCCTTGGTATGTGTAATATAATACCAAAGAATTAGCACTGGAACAGCTTCAGGGGTCAATTAACCCAAACCCAGAATTCTAAGCAGTAGAGATTAGTTTTTGGAATGTCTCCTAGTAATTAAATCTAGCAATGAAGGTGATTCCACCACTTTCCTAAGTATCTTTTTCCCAAATTTTTAAACTATTACTGAGCCTAATTCCCTCATGTGTATAAAAAATCACTTAAGGATGGTTATGAGTATTTACATACATAGAAGTATTACGGGGATTAATTGTCTCTATGCTTCTCCAAGACTGAAACTTTGACCCCCCCCCCGCAAAGATTATTACCTTTGGTTATGAGGCTCAGGTAAGAATCCTCCACCCTGCATAGAAAATAAAACATTTTTATCAGGAAAACTATTTAAAGCCCAGGTTTCGCCTATACTGGAATATGCATATGTTCATTACTGTACAGGAGGAAACATTTTATTTTTCCTTACTCATCTTAGGTTAATTGACTGGGGCCCTGTAAATTAGACTGACAAAGACAGAGTAACAAGATAAAAACAAACAGAAGTTTATCAACATGTGTATCATGTATATACATGGGAGCATACAGTGATGAGTAATTCAAAAGGATGGTTAGAAATTGGGAGTATATATTAATAGTATCTTAAAAGAATATTACATTTTGTAGAGAAATGACAAGACAAAGAAAAAGAGCTTTAAGCTTCTGGGGCAGCAAATTGTGGGAAGGTAAATATTTGGGAGAACTAATGGAAAATAAAGGCTAGATAGTAAGGTTTGTTATGTAGCTTTCTCCGGTGCTCTTTTCTGGGCTGATAAGGGCCTAGAGTTGTCTCAGGCAATTAACTTCTGTCCTGTCTGGTAAAGAGGGGAGGGGACACCTTTACAAATTTATGTCCTGCTTTTGGGAAAATAGGGGGAGGGCAGAGAGCTATTCTTGTATCTGCTTCTTTTCAATTACTTTCAACTCAAAATAATCCTTATGCCAGAGTGGCATATTTTGGGGTGGCATATTCCCTTCATGAACAACAATAGGGACTTTCACTATGGAAATAAACACAGATGTTTCAGTCAGCCTGAGAAAAAGGAAAGCAAGGGAAACAAAGGAACATCACAGTTTTTAAAAGTAGGGGAAGATCAGAGGACTCAACATGTAGAAAGACAGGGACTGGTGCTAAGAGGTATAGTCTCTAATATCTTTGCCCTTTGATCATTTATTACCTAAAGTAAAATTTTTCCAAAGCTAACACTGTTCCGTCATAAGTTCTTGGTACTGCTGAGGATGACTCTCTGCATCCTCTGCAAATTTGAAGAGACAAAGTCGTTCTAAGAAAGATGAATCTGAAGCAGATTGAAATGGACAATTGGGAGAATCACAGAATCACCGAGGTGGGAAGGGACCTAAGAAATTAGACAAAACTTCCCATCCTTTGCAGAACCCCCTCTACAAAATCCCTACCCGGTGAGTATTCAGTTTCTGCTTGAACACTTCCAGTGACTGGAACTCCTCTGGAGAAGGAGAATGTAAAATATTCTTCCTTTGGTTGAAAGGGAATCTGCCTTTCATAACTTCTATTCATTGACTTTACTTCTACCAACAGAAGCTACAAAAGATACACATATAACCCCACTTTCATCTGGCAGTTCTTCAAATATTTAAAGATAGGCCTACTTACCTTGTAGAGAGAGAATATAAGAATTACAAGTTCAAAATCAATGTAAAACACTGCAACATGCAGATATACAACTGAACACGTTGCTCCAGATATATTCTGACTAGCACAATCCACAATAGAATATTAATCCCTCTCACTGATGGACTTCTGTTAATGTAGCATAAAATAGCCATTTTCCCCCATCACTTCACATTAATAGAGCATACCCACTAAAATCTCCTGTTTTCCACATAACCTAGATATTACACCAAGAGACTCCTATTCTATCCCTGATACTTTAAATTCTTGACCTTTAATAAAACACATTACAGACAACATTGAATGTTACCTGAGCCCTGTGCTCCTAGAAAACAGAGAAAGTTAAAGGAACTTCCTATTCTTGTGTTGTGGAAAACAGTTTACTATAAAAAACCACCCTTCCCCATATGACTTAGATAACACTCACTGATGCCCCCTTGTTTACCTATGACAAGGCCAGGCACAGACCCTTCAAATTTCCATTCTTTGCCTCAGAAATGCTTAACTGAACTGTTTGTCCCCACTTATCATTTGGAACAAAATGCTTGTTAATCAAACTTTGGTTAAGATTCTCTCTCTCCCAGGCTCCAGAACATTGGCCTAACCTCAGCCTAAGCAAGCATACAAGCCATCCTTAAGGAACCTCATGGAAAATAAGCTAACTGTAGGGTAAAGCATTCTCTGATCTACTGTTTGATCATGCCACCCTTTCAACCCACTTCCCTATACCTGGTTCTTTCTAGCATTGCACACTCTTCTCTATAAAAGAAAACCCCTTTTATCAAACTCTTGAGATACTTTGCAGATCTTATGGTCATAGCATTCCCCCTATCATAATAGTCCTTCCCCCCCTTACAAAATAATCCTTTTCAATAAAATCTCTCTTTACTAAGTCCAGATTTGCTTTCATTTGACATTATGTATATCCTTACTGAATTTCATCTTGTTAGTTAGCGTAGAGGTGGAAAGGGGGTGATTCATTTCCCCCATTGTAAGGATCATGCTGACATTCCTATAACAAAATACATATTAACAAGAGAAATGTATAACAAATTTATTTAATTATATTTTTATGTGACATAGGAGCCTTCAGAATGAAGGCCATAAGATACAAAGAAATTATATGATTTTATACTTACATTTGATAAAACAAGGACAGCCCTATAAAAATGTGATTGGACAAAAAGAGTATGAGCTAATGGAAATGGACTGAGTGGAGAAACCTAACAAAACTTGTCTGTTGTCTGTTTAGATTCTTCTTGGC
>CAUYPO010045083.1:0-12413 GCA_963574435.1 Cheirogaleus major
ATATCATGTAATCAGCAAAGAGTGAGAGTTTGATCTCTTCTGCTCCCATTTAGACGCCTTTAATTCCACTCTCTTGTCTGATTGCTGTAGCAAGGACTTCCAGCACTATGTTGAATAGAAATGGAGATCATGGGCAACCTTGCCTGGTTCCAGTTCTAAGTGGGAATGCTTTCAATTTTTCCCCATTCAGTATGATGTTGGCTATGGGTCTGTTGTATATGGCTTGTATCATTTTTAGGTATGTCCCTTCCATGCCTATTTTATTAAGTGTTCTTATCATGAAAGGGTGTTGAATTTTGTCAGATGCTTTTTCTGCATCTATTGAAAGAATCATATGGTCTTTGTATTTGCTTCTGTTTATGTGGTGAATTACATTTATAGATTTGCATATGTTGAACCATCCCTGAATCCCTGGGATGAAGCCCACTTGGTTGTGATGGATGCATTCTTTTTCATAATATATTGTTCTATGCATAAAAATCTCTTACTCCATAATTTTTCAAAATTTTTGCCCATCTATTTATGTTGATCTTATACCTGTCAGTCTTGTTGACCTCTCTTTGCAGTCTAACAAATTTTCTGTAGATTATCTTATACTTTCTTTGCAAATAGTAATATCATTGATGCTTCCTATTTTTATTATTATTATTTTTCTTCTTATTTCATGGCTGTGACCTCCAATACAATACTAAGTATGGAACGGGTAAGGGTGATACTGGACGTCTATGTATTCTTGCTTTAGAAGTATTTAGAAGTTCTTCTAAAGATTTACATTTATTACACATTTCTAATTTATTTTATTTTATTTTTTTAGAGACAGGGTTTCACTTTATCATCCAGGCTGGAGTGAAGTGACATAATCATAGCTCATTCCAACCTTGAATTCCTGGGTTCAATTGATCCTCCTGCCTCATTCTTCTGAATAGCTGGGGCTACAGGTGCATGCACAACATCCAGCTAATTTTTTTAATTTTTTTTTAGAGACAAGGTCTCGCTGTGTTGCCCAGGCTGATCTCAAACTCCTGGCCACAAGTGATCCTCCTGCCTCAGCCTCCAAAAGGGCTGACATTATAGGCATGAGCTACCATGATTGGTCCACATTTCTAACTTTTTGATTCTCCAATATCTCATACTACTTGTTTCTTATTATGTTTCCTTGAAAACTATATAGTTGGTCTAATATTTTATACTTAACTTTCATTAGGAAATTGTAGTAATATCACATAATGCTTTCACATTTTCTGTGTCTGATTTGTGTTGTTTTCCATTTCTAACTCTCCTTTTATTTGTCTTCTCTAAAACATCCCAAATTTCTTGCAGAATACATTGATGGATACATTGAAATAAGTTAAGAAAACATAATATTTTTTTATTAGGTTGAAACAAAAAAAAAACCCAAACCAGTAGGATATATATATATATATACACAAAAAAAAATTCAAAGGATTATTTAATAGCTTACATATTTAATAATTGTGGGGGCTAACTAGATGAGTCTGAAGTACATAGAGTAGGAAATGAAGTAAAGATCACAAGCTGGCTGGAAACTCCCCAGGCACAGGATGAAGCTGGTTTCTACAGGTATAAGTCTCTCTTTAACCCAAGGAAAGCCTAAGCCCCATGTTCTGGCCTTCTAACTCATTAAATCATACCCACCCAAGATAATTCCCCTGACTTACATTCAACTGATTATGGTGTCTAGTAGAACAGTGAAATGTCTTTGCAACAACACCTATATTAGTGTGTGAATAACTGGGAGTTGTGTGTATGCCCATACAATGGCTGCTACTTCCCTTCCATCTTCTTTCATGAGAGATTATCTCTAGAATCCCACTTATCTGGAAACATAACAGAAAGTGATTCTGAGAAAAGTAGTTTAGTCTACTCAAGTTGACACATTGCAAAGGTATTATATGCTCCACGGAATGTGCCATCTCCAGGACTTTTTCCAAAACTTGCTGAGAGGTAGACTTGTTTTGAAGGATGAACAAAGGAATTTAAAAAGCTTATTTCACTTTTGTTTTATTTTTATTTTGCTTTTAATTAATAGGATTGGGGTGGATTGGAGGCACCTTTAGCTTTAGATAGATAAACATTTTCAGGGTAGTGTTCTGGGAAAGGAAAGTTGCTATAAGCCTGTTTTGCTCTAGGTTTTTAAGATGACTTATTATAGATGTTTGTGGTAGTTACATTGCACAAAAGAACTCACCAGGAGTACAGACCAAGTAGTAATTTAAGGATGAAAACACACTTTTTAAAAATATTTAATTTCTTAGAGTATTGGTTCTTAAAGTGTGATTCCTTGACCAACAGCACCAGCATTAATTGGAAACTTCCCAGAAAGAAACATTTTGAGTCCTGCTCCAAACTTACTAAATCAGAAACTCCAGGGATGAGGTCTATAAATCTGTGTTTTAACAAGAGGTACAAGTAATTTTGAAGTGCACCAAAATTTTTAAACCACTGGCTTAGAGAGTCTCTTAGGAGCTAAAATTAAGAGTATGCAGCTGACAGAATCCATATGAGGGGACTGCTCTTGGTAAAGAAAGATCCCTTTAGACATGGTGTGGCTGGAGGAAAACATAACTAGAGGAGCATTTGGAAAGATGCTGAGGAGATCAACTGTGGCAAACTGTAGAAAGAGACTATAATTCTACATTGACAACTCTTGGTAATCTCTCTGCATAATGTGGGGTTTTAGATAATGGCTGGAGCTGTTTTTTTCTGAGAATTAGAGTTTAAGATACTTGTTCATGACCTGAAGAAGGCTTGGGATGTATGGTGGAGTAAATTATATGAGTGGTAAGGCTATACTAAATAAACTCTTTCAACGTGGGAGTATTGCTACCAACAGCAATTTAATCCTATAGAAAGTTAGGCTGTGTGTTTAATGCAAAGGAGATCTCTGACAATAGAGTTTACTCAGATAAACACAAAGGACAGACTCCCTGAAAAGGACACAAGAAGATATGGGTTTGGTAATATTTACTGTATGGCTTCTCTGGTTTTCTCAGTTCCTGAGATAATTATTACCTCATATGGCAAAAAACTCCCTTTAACAAAGCCATATCTCCTAAATATTACATATGGGTAAAATTTCCTATTGTGTTCCATTACCATCTTGCTACAGCTTGAATAAGTAATATAAAAAAAACGGCAAGGCATTTCACAAAGCTAGTCAGCCACACTGAAGCGGTGTAACAGTGGCCAGTATGGGGTCACACACAGTAAATTCTCTATAATATTAGAGTCACAGGAAGGAGCAAGCATAGCAGAATGGGTCAGGGATAACCACAGAGAAGAGTGGGAGGGAAAGCATGTCCTGGGATCCTTGGGGAATGCAGCGGCATTCGGATAACCACAGTGCTTGTAGCCTCAGTGGCCCTAAAATGTTACGTGCCCTTAGATAAACAGTGCCAGTACTGAGATGTGGGGAATTAAAACCCAAACAAAACAAAAACAAAGAGTTCTAAGGAAGTAAACTACAAATATGTGTTCTCTGCCTCTTTAACAAAAGCCTCTAGCTTCATCTCTCTATTTTCTTGTCTACATTCAGAAAAGAAAAATGTGAATGCCCAATTTCCAAGGGAACGTAGAAGCTCCCTAGTGCAACCCACTAAACTCCCAGGGGGACTGTGAGGTAGATTTCATGCAGTGGAGAGCGGGGCAGAGACTAGCAATGCTCTTGCGATCTGAGGATGCTGTGCCTTCAGCACCTACAACGCCGCGCCTTCTCATTTCTGCTCTCCTGGAATCATGTGAGTTTGGGCTAGGAAGAGACTCTGAAAAAAGTATTTCTTGGTCTTCACGAGAAGTCTAAATGTGCAACTGGCTGTGGAAAGTTTGCTTCAAAAAAGCAGAGAGAATGAGATTTAAAGGCCAGAAAAAGAAATTTTGCTGAATAACCCTTCTTTGTAGTCTGAGTTAGAGTTTTAGTCAGCAGGTCTCCTAAAACAGGAGTTAACACCTGGCATTAGGCTGGGGGGGCTGGCGAGGGAGCACAATGGGGGGCTGCCAGCAAAGGAAGAAGCAAGTGATATGTTAACCAGATTGAAGAAATAGGAGGTACTCACTATGCTGTTTCTGAAATTGACAATGATTCCCTTGAGCTTTTCCCACAGTATTTCACAGCAGGAAGATGCAGTCCAAGTTCAGCTGTGCTCTTGCACAGACAGGCTGACAGCCGTCAATTTGTGGTGCAGTTTCAGGGCATAAAAGGTTTTCTATCCTCCAGTCCTTCCCCCAGTTGTGATGTGAGAACGTTTATCTTATTGAGGGCGCTGGCTTTAATGTCACAAGAGTCAGATTAGTGACTGGGTTTGAGGGACAAATTTAAACTGAGGTGTGAGTGAGAAGGGTCACAAAAGTTTATCCACATCACAAAATGTTTTGTGCCAGGAATGGTGTGAGACTACAGACCTGAAGAGGGGTGGGATAGTGATGGAAGTGACAGAGAGTGTAAGAACGCGCAGCCCTACGAAGGACTGATGTGTGCAAAGGTTGGGGTTCCTTAGAAAGAAAAGACTACAGCAACTTCAAGTAATGTTCACTTACATCAATCAAATTAGGAGCAAATCTAATCAAGTAATTTGTGGCAATCTGTGCTCAGTCCAGCTTCTGCAGGGAAAAAGGTCATAGAGCATAACCAGAGACCTGAAGAGCAGGAAGAAACCTGAAAGAGGAATCATCGAGTTAAGCCTCTCAGCTCTGGGTGAGTGATTTATTTGTTGGAAGACTGAACACTGCAAACAAATCTGGCATACACTGAGTGCATGAGGTGGTGTAGTGAGTGGGGCCCCTTTGCCTCCACATTCTGACTCCAGGTCCGTTATCTGCGTTGGGTCGCTCAGCTGGGCAGAGAGCTGCATCAGGTCAGCGAGCAAATCTGGATCATAAAAACCATAGCTCAGTGAATCTAGTTTGACTAAGAGCAGCCAGGAAAGCTGCTTCTCAATCTCCTGATGATTGTTATATGACCCTAGAGGGCAAACAGAAAAACAACTTATAAAGAATTTATCAACCAATTGGCCCTACAATGGAACAAATTACATTGAACGTAAACTAGTTATACATTATATTAATAGAAACACTTAAAGAAAGACTAGATTCTAGTTGGTTGAGAAAACTTCAGTGAGGATTCTGCATAGGATATGAGATTATTTTCCCATTGTAATGAAGATGACGGTAATTATAAATGAAATTTACTGGGCGCCTTCTGTGCACTACAAACCATAGTAAGTACTTTTCTTTAAATTCTCACAATCTTGCAAAGTATCATTATTCCCATTTTACAGATCAGAAAACTGTGGGATTCTATAGGAAAAATTACTTGTTCAGGCAACACTGCTTTTTAATTTAATTTAATATTTTTCTTCTTTTTTTTTATTTCAGCATATTATGGGGGTACAAATATTATGGTTACGTATATTGCCCACGCCCCACCTCCCCCCTCAAGGCAGAGCTTCAAGCGTGACCATCCCCCAAATGTTGCACATCTCACTCATTATGTTTGTATATACCCATACCCTCCTCCCCCCTCCCACCCACCCAACACCCAATAAATGTTATTCCTATATGGAGATACCTTAAAGAGATACAAGTAGATCTACCATTTGACTCAGCAATCCCATTACTGGGCATCTACCCAAAAGATCAAATGGCACTCTACAAAAGGGACACCTGCACTCGAATGTTTATAGCAGCACAGTTCACAATTGCAAAGCTGTGGAAACAACCCAGGTGCCCATCACTACATGAGTGGATTAACAAAATGTGGTATATGTATACCGTGGAGTACTATTCAGCTTTAAGAAACAATGGTGATATAGCACCTCTTGTATTTTCCTTCATAGAGCTGGAACCCATTCTATTAAGTGAAGTATCTCAAGAATGGAAAAACAAGCACCACATGTACTCACCAGCAAATTGGTATTAATGGATCAACACCTAAGCAACACTGCTTTGTATTTGCCTCCTGTTAGAGGTATATACAAAGATTTGTTCCCAGTTTTCTGGGTTCCAATGCCTACACTTTTTTTTAAACACCTCACCTTGGTGCCTTAAAAACTCCAGAATCCTATGCCTCTGAAGTATCCTGCCTCTTCAAAAAATACATGAAGGCACGCATGCGATCTGGCTTACATTTTTGCCTGAATGTTAGGTGGAGGTCTAGACTGTGCAAATCACATCAGTTATGGTCACATATTTGGCCAAGTCCAAATATTCACCTCATTATTTATGTTTTCCTTAGGGAAGATCAATCTCTAACTGGAACTGACTGGAACCTTAGATATTTGCTGGCGGGCAGAGCCCGCCCACCCAGGCATAAGCTCACAGAGCAGTGTCTGCAAGATTCTTCATACACACCCCTGATATAAGGGTTTATCCCTTTCTTCTCTGGAGGTCATGTGGTTTATGGGTTCTGAGATGTGAGAAGAATAGCACTTTCACCACCCTCCTCTTCTTCTGTTAGTCCCTATATCTGTGAGAACAACAACAATGAAAAATGGTCACCAACATATTTGGCCTTTCTGGGTGTTGTTTATTCTCCTAAATCCACTTATATTAAAAGAAAGAAACTTATGTGTGGTTCAAAAATGGAGAAGCCTCTTCTTTAAATTTATTTTTTCAGTGACTATGTATGCAGAGTAGCTGGTCTGTTAAGGAATAAAGCCATTTACCTCTCTTCCAACATAATGTACACACTCAGAGTGAGAAAGAGTTGTGGCAAGAGTTGATTCCCCTTTGGTAACTATATTCTAACTCTCTTAAATTTCCTGGCCTTTTTTTTTAGTGATCACAGTATCTCCAGCTTCTAAAACAGGGCTAATTTTATATGACGCGTACATTAAATATTTGTGATTAAATAAATGGATATGACCTTCTGGGCAGTGAAGTTCTCATTCTCATTTTGGAAACCTCTAGCTAAAATGATTTCCTAGCTTTTATCCTAACGATTGCGCTTCTGTTTCTTCCCCTTACCATAGTCCCACATACTCTGCATAATTCCATTTAGCTTAAGCCCTCTGTGCTGTGGATTGTGTCCCTTTAGGGGCTGGGGGTATGGGAAAGGAGAGATTAGTATAATTGATAAATTATAAATATGTAAACATTTATATAAATATATATATAAATATAAGGGATAAATGAGAGATTAGTATAATTTTTTTCCACTAAAACACATTAGTCATCACTGTCCTGGTACAAGTCTAAGCAATCTTATCAAATCACATCTTACCATTGCGGAAGCGAAATCGAGAAGTATTTGAAAAAAGGACTCTTTTTTGAAATCACCAAGCACTGTAGATATTATAGAATGTGAATAAAGGATTGACCCATGGTAGACAAGAAAATGTTGGAATTTTCCATTTTGGAAATAGAATGATGTCCAAAAGGGTAAACTTCAACAACCTGGGAAAGGCAGATGAAGCAACTCAAGGAATTTCAGATGAAGGTTGAACAGGTATATGTGAAAAAGTGTGTCAGTCAGGGCATTATGGAAACTACCAGGGTATATTAAGGTAAAATATAATTACTAAGCACTGCATCTCAAATAAGAGCTTATTCTAACTTAAAGGCCAAGAAAAATAATGTCTAACTTTACCCAATGAACTATGTTTGCAGCTTATGTTCTAGACTGACAGTTACATATAATCTCATACTCCATAAAAGAATGTATATATGGTATGTGTATGTGTGTGTATATTCAGGCATATTCTTGAGAAGAATGAATGGAGTGTATCCCTTTCTTTGAGGACAATAAGCCTTAGCTAGGAGACAATTCTAGTTTATTTAAATGCTATTTGAACTCTTTCTTACATTCATTTATTTAATTTAGCAAGCATTGTATGTCAGGTACTATTCAAACCTGTTTACAAATAACAACCCATATGGTTCCTTTAACTCTAGGGGATAGGTACTATTATTGTCATTTTACAGATGATGAAGGCTGCCAAACATTATATAGCTAGGAAGTGTTACTCTAGTCTCATTCGTATCCTTATTCCATGTTGTCTCTCCAGGTAATGTGACACTTTGTGGAGATTTCTAACCAGAGAAGACGTTGATGGAGTCTCCCAATCACACAAGCATGGACTCTTCTGTTTTCTTCCTCCTAGGTATCCCAGGTCTAGAAAAATTTCACCTGTGGCTCTCACTCCCTGTGTGCTGCCTGGGCACAGCCACAATTGTGGGCAACATAACCATCCTGGTCATTGTTGCCACTGAGCCAGCCCTGCATAAGCCGGTGTACCTTTTCCTGTGCATGCTCTCAACCATCGACTTAGCTGCCTCCCTCTCCACAGTTCCCAAGCTACTGGGCATCCTCTGGTGTGGAGCTGGACATATATCTGCCTCTGCCTGCCTGGCCCAGATGTTCTTCATTCATGCCTTCTGCATGATGGAGTCCACTGTGCTGCTGGCCATGGCCTTTGATCGCTATGTGGCCATCTGCCACCCACTCCGCTATGCTACTATCCTCACTGACACCATCATTGCCCGCATCGGGGTGGTAGCTATGGTGCGAGGCTCCCTGCTTATGCTCCCGTGTCCCTTCCTCATTGGGCGTTTGAGCTTCTGCCAAAGCCATGTGATCCCACACACATACTGTGAGCACATGGCTGTTGTGAAGCTGGCCTGTGGGGACACCAGGCCTAACCGTGTGTATGGGCTGACAGCCGCGCTGTTGGTCATTGGGGTAGACTTGTTCTGCATTGGTCTCTCCTATGCTCTCATTGCAAAAGCTGTCCTTCGTCTCTCATCCCATGAAGCTCGTTCCAAGGCCCTAGGAACCTGTGGTTCCCACGTCTGTGTCATCCTCATCTCTTATACACCAGCCCTCTTCTCCTTTTTTACACATCGTTTTGGCCACCACGTTCCACTCCATATTCACATTCTTTTGGCTAATGTTTATCTGCTCTTCCCACCTGCTCTTAACCCTGTGGTATATGGCGTTAAGACCAAGGAGATTCGTGAAAGGGTTGTCAGAGTGTTTCAAAGGGGACAGGGAATTGGAATCAAGGCATCTTAGTGACTCTGCAGTATAGAAGGGACTTAATCCAAAATAAAAGAAACTTTTCAAGATTAAGAAATCTTCAGTATTTGAGACTGAAAAGAGGTTGTAATAGGTGATAATTCCCTCTGAGAAAACATTTCCAAGAATAATAAATCACAGAGGAGGGCAAGGAGACTCAGCATTCTTCCTTTCCATTCAGGGAAATGTAAACATGGGAAGATTCTGGCAACCTAGGTGGCACCCAGACATTGAAAACAACCGGCTATGCCCTTGGGAGTTTCTGCCCTGCTGCAGTTTGGAAGATCCTCTGCATAGCCATAGGTCTCTCTTCAGTCCGTGGTCCTCTCTCAATACTCCAGGCATGAATTTATAATTTTATACTTTAAGCTATAGCTACTATCTTACCATCTGCAAGAGTCAGAAGATAGGACAATAAAGCCACAGTTAAAGAAATTAGAGCTGCAAGGGATTTGTGCTTTTGCATAAATTCTATATTTTGCCATCAGAATTTCAAACTAAGAACAGGGAAAAGATCTGTCTAATACCCACAATGTTATCTAGTGGCAGAACAAGGGCTTGAAAGGTAGAATACATTAGTATAAAACAATACAACTTCTAAGGATGCAGGTACAGGAGAGGTTAGGAATAACTCTTCATTTCTACACTTGAGCTCTCTATCCCACCGATATACTTCTATCTCCAGCCTTTGGGGAGCCAAGCTAAGTCTGAATGACCTTGGATATTATCTTCTGATAAGCAATTTTCAAATATTCTCATATATTCATACAAGTGGAAGGTGCTTCCAGAGGTCATTGACTCTTATCTCCTGAACCTATATGGGATGGTGACTGACCCAAACCAATCAGAATGGGAAATTTTTGCTATTTATTTATCTATTTATTTATAATGAAAAGAAAATCAAACTTGATTCTAGTTAAACTCATGTGGTGGAAAGTTCCTAACTGTAACCATAAAACTGAATTGGAAACCAGTTACTACACATACTGAGCCTTCCATTTGTCAAGAAAAATACTTTCAGACAATTGGTCTAGTATATTTCACTAACAAATTAGCACTTTTAATTTTGAATTTATTAATGGTACAAATTTTCTTCTTGTTGTTCTCTCAGTATGCCATCCTACCCTGTTACATGGAGGGGATATACCTCCCCCTCTCATGGACATTAAACAGACCTTCCTATTTTCAGAAAGTTTTAGTCCTAAAGTTAGAAAACCAAAGTTCAGCTTTTGAAACCTCCCAGTCTCAGAATTATTAATGTTTTGGTTATTATACTTCAGACATGTGGGGATAAACAGTTTACAAATAAGGGGATTTAATAAAGTACGCTTAATACTATTTTTCAAAGGAAAAACAATCATTACCCTACTCTATAGGAAGATCACCAGTACATGGACAGGCACTGGTATTAGTTTTTCATTCAGATCCTCAAAGTGAGATATTCTTAACAGGTTTTTAAGAATTATATACAATTCTAAATCCTACAGTTTATCAACTGAATTGCTTTCTTTATTCTCCAACTTGACCATCTTGCTAGCACGAAAACCTACAACCCCAACTCTGGACCAATCCTATACTGTGTCATAGGTTCCTATACTCAGAGAGTGGAAGACTTCTGAAAAAAGTATACAGATATGCATTTTGTAAACACTACTTGTTCATAATTTCTCATTTCAACTGAGATCTCAGTGCTAGATGTCTATGCTTTTATCTGCCGCCTGGCTTGCAATAGTAGGTTTCTATTAAGCTCAACTCTTTTATATACCTCCTGACGCTCATGTTTGGAACATTACATTAATTTCTATTACATAAAGAAAAATGAAATGATTAGAAGTAACTATCTCAAATTCTAATCCTCATATAAACTTTTGACATACATAGCCATTATTTCTTCCTTTCTTGCTGTATAGATTTCTTTTATTACTGATTCCTTTTTCTGCTCAAGAAAGCAAATTATCCTTGTTTGCAGATGATATGACCTTATATCTAGAGAAACCTAAAGTCTCCACAAAAAAACTATTAGAACTGATAAATTCAGTAAGGTTGAAGGACATACAATCAACATAAAAAATCAGTAGCATTTCTATATACCAACAGTATACAATCTGAAAAAGAAACCAAGAAAGTAATTCCATTTATTATAGAAGGTACAAATAAAATAAAATACTTGGGAATAGACTTGACCAAAGAAGTGAAAGATCTCTACAATGAAAAATATGAAACATTGATGAGAGAAACTGAAGAGCACACAAACAAATAGAAAGATATTCCATGCTCATGGATTGGCAGAATCAATATTGTGAAAATGTCCACACCACCCAATGCAATCTACAGATTCAATGCAATCCCTATAAAAATACCAATGACATTCTTCAAAACAATAGAAAAAATAATCCTAAAGTTTATATGAAACCACAAAAGAGCCAGAATAGCCAAAGCCATCCTAAGCAAAAAAGAATGAAGCTGGAGGAATCACATTACCTGATTTCAAATTATACTACAGAGCTATAGTAACCCAAGCAGCATGAAACTGGCACAAAACCAGACACATAGATTAATGGAATAGCATAGATAACCCAGAAATAAATCTACATATTTATAGTGAACTTATCTTTGATGAAGTTGTCAAGAATATACAATGGGAAAATGACAGTCTCTTCAACAAATGGTGCTGGAAAAACTGGATGTCCATAGGCAGAAGAATGAAACTAGATCCTTATCTCTTGTCCTATACAAAAATCAATTCAAAATGGATTAAATACTTAAATCTAAGACCTAAAACTATAAAACTACTAATGGAAACTTTGGAGAAATGCTTCAGGACATTAATCTGGGGAAGGACTTCTTGAGTAATAAATATCCCCAAAGTACAGGCAACCAAAGGAAAATTGGACAAATGGGATAACATCAAGCTAAAAAGCTTCTGCACAGCAAAGGAAACAATGAACAAAGGGAAGAAACAACCCACAGAATGGGAGAAAATATTTGCAAATCACTCATCTCACAAGGGATCAACAACTAGAATATAAAAGGTTCTCCAATAACTGAGTAGGAAAAAAATCAAATAATCCAATTTAAAAATGAGCAAAGTATCTGAACAGATATTTCTCAAAAGAAGACATATTAATACAAGTGGCCAACAGGTAGATGAAAAAATGTTCAACATCATTAGTCATCAGGGAAAGGCAAATCAAAACTACAATGAGATAGCATCTCACACCAGTTAAAATGGCTTTTATCAAAAGATATTATTCTCTAATCTCTATGGAGAATAGTGTAGAGTTTCCTCAAAAACTAAAAGAAGTACCATATGATCCAGCAATCCCACTGCTGGATATATATCTAAGGGAGGGGAATTCAGTATATTGAAAAGATATCTGCA
>CAUYPO010045084.1:0-23000 GCA_963574435.1 Cheirogaleus major
TACCTTAAATATTTAATTTCATTTACCTCTTTTCTTTTGTGTTGTTGTCATATATTTAACCTCCACATTTCTTATAAAGTTCACAATTCATTAGTATTACTGCTTTAAACAATCAGGTAATCAAGTTTTAATTAGTATTAGCCACATGTTTATCTATTTCCAGGGCTTCTCATTCCTTTCTCATTCCTTCTTGCATTACCATACTTCTATCTGAGATCATTTTTATTTTTCCAGAAAAACTTAATTTGACATTTTCTTTTATTAATAATTCAGATTTGCCTTAAGATTTTCTCTTTGTCTTTGGTTGCCTAGATGTGATTCTGTTTGTGTTGATCCTGTATGTGTTCATGGACTTTCTTGAATCTGTGGGTAATTCTTATCCAGTTACATATCTATGATGTTGCTTTTTCATTCTCACTTTCTTCTTTTGGGACTCCAATTATATGTATGTTGTTTATGTCATATATATCTCTTTTTTGTATTTTTTTCTGAATATCAAAGTTTAGGGGTTTTTTTTGACCAATGTATTAGTCCTGTCTTTTGGTATATCTATTCTTTAGAAACTATCTTTGAATACTTTTAAAAAATTGTATTCTTCAGTTCTACAAGTGCCATTTGATTCTTTTCTTATAGATTCCAGTACTCTGATGAAACATTCTCTCTCTTTATATTTTTTCTTAGAAATACTACTCATAAATGTTTTTTCAATATCTGTTTTATATAATTTTAATATTTGTATTGCCTCTCAATGCCCTTTTATTGCTTGCTTTTTCTGTTGGTTTTAGTATTAAGCTTTGTTTTATTTCACACTTGGAATTTTTTATTGAGTAATGCATATTGTATATGACAAAATGCAGAGGCTTTGGATGATGTTATCTTCCTTTATAGATGATTTAGATTTCTTCTGGCAGGCTGATAGAGTAAGAGAAGACCACTTTCGTCTGGTTGAACCTGAACTATTTCCAGTTTGCTCTTACTTCTATGGTATTGCCCTTTTAGTGGTTTCAAAAAAGACCAGGAATTTCTTTGGCGAACCCTGAACTCCAATTTTTTGTCTTCCTGCCATTATAAGAGTGTCAAAAATCTATTCTACCTTTTAACCTTCTCATCAGATGCCTTCTGCTTGATTTCTCAGAGATTCACCTTATACATTTTACATTTTAAACAGACTGTTAGTCATGTTTCTCTGTGGTTCCCTTTCTCTGGGATCTTGATCTTTCAAGTCCTGGCTGTCTCTGTAGCATTGAATTCCATCTGTAGACTACTGTTTCTGTTTGGCTTTTATATCTTGTCCTGTGATTTGACAAATGCCCCGGGGGAGAAAATTGCTGAATATAGGGCTCACTTCAATATGCTTCCCTTCTCTACAGGATCTTGTCAACTCAAATCTTGGCTGCCTTGGCTGATTTTTGATATGTTATAGTAAGGTTTTTTTTTTTTCTTTTGGTATTTTTTCAGTTGTTGTAATTATTATCAGTGGGAGAATTATTATCCTATCCCAGATATGTTGGTTTGAGGCACCTGCCCAAAAGGAGATGTTTAGTAGGCAGTATGGAGTGTAAGGAAGGAATTCAGGACTGCCATTTATATTGAAGCCAGGGATTAAGAGTCATTATAATATAGAAGTTTCTACGGGTTATGGAATTGAATGAGTGGAATTTGCAAAAACACCTAAGGTGGTAATCCTGATAAATACCACATTTTAGGACTGAGTAGGGCAAGAGGAGTGGCCATAGTTATTGAAGGAAATCCAGGAAATTATAATGTCATTGACAGTAACGAAGGAGTTCAAAGAAACTTTAGAGTGTCAGCCATTCAGTAAAAGATAAGAAAGGAAATAAGAAGTGCCCATTGCATTAAATAGAAAATTTATACATAACTTTGACAAGAGATATTTTAGAAGTCGGAAGGAAACAGGTTAAAGAGGAGAGCAAGTGAAACAGTGAATGCAGACATCTTTTGAGAAGCTTAGTTATAAGAAGAGAGAAAGGGAAAAACTTGAGCATTTTTATAGGTTGAAAGGGAAGTACTATCAGAGAGCATTGGGTAGTGCCTAAGTTTCATGAGAGCAGTGGTCACACCTGTATTGTGCTTAACAGAGTCGTTAGCATCTTACAGAGGGCTGGGGCATGCTCAGGGTTCAGTATTTATCTGTTGAATAATGTACTTAAATGGAACTGATGAGGACAAAGTTGAGACAAGGGATATCAAGGGAAGGAAATCACTGAGAAATTGAGAGGGAAAAAATGCAGAGAACTGAAGGAGGGGACCCTTCTACTCAGCCAGGAAAGAGTCAAATGGGGAAGAGTGAGGGTGCACATACATTTATAAGTATATGAATAGGGCAGGAAGTTGAGGAAGTTCTTGATTGATTTTCTCTGAGAAGGAGAAAGTTAGAGCGATGGAGGATGCTAGTATCAGAGAGGATTGACCATGGCCAATAGAGGGACTGCCTGACAGCTTAGGAGATATTTAAGTCATTGAGACCATGACTTTATTTAACCTAATTTTTATTTTTAATTATATTTTAAATATATAGCTATTATATTAATTAATATGACACACACCCTCCAGAAGCCTAAATATATACAATCTAAATATTATTTATTAACATTTTCTCATGTTTGCATAAAGTCTCTAAGAGATAAATTTTACTGAAATGTTCACCACCTTCTCCTGCCACCATTCTTCCCCTCTCTTTTCCTCTCCATTTTTCTAAAAGTGGTGTACTTCATTGCCGTATAGATTATAAACTTTCAGTATTAATGAAATCTATTCATAAACACTATATGCTAATGTTTCTTGTGTTTCAAGTTTCCACAAAAGTTATCATTTTATAACTTTTAAGCACAATCTCTTATTTTTTAGATTTATCATGTTGATGCATCAAGCTTATTCATTTTAGCTGTTGTAGAGTATATTGTTTGAATATACCAGAGAGCATTATTCCCTGCTCCTGAATGGCAATCAGTTTATTTCAGCCTTTATGGTATTACAAACAGATTTCCTTGTACATGTCTTCTTGTCCACATGTTCAAGAGTTCTTCAAGGATATTGGTAGAATTTCTAGAGTTTAGGGGGTTTCTTCAACATTACTAAATTGCTTGCTAAGAAATTATAAATTTATAATGGAGTAGGACATGGTGGCTCATGTCTGTAATCCTAGCACTTTGGGAGGGTTTGCTTGAGTCCCCAGCCTGAGCAACATAGCAACATAGCAAGACCCCATCTCTACAAAAACCACAAAAATTAGCCAGGTGTGGTGGTATGCACCTATAGCCACAGCTACTTGGGAGACTGAGGCAGGAGGATCATTTGAGTCCAGGATTTGAGGTTGCAGTGAGCTGTGATGATGCCACTGCACTCCAGCCTGGGAGACAGAGTAAGACCTTGTCTCAAAAAGAAAATAATGGAACTATGTCATATTTGTGTGTGTGTGTCTGATATTTCACTCAATCAGCCCAGGCTTTGGAAGGTAGAAAGTGTATGTTTGGAGCAATTTATAGTTGAGATTTTATTGATAGTGTGGCAGAGGACAAGAATCAACAAAGTTGAAATGATAGCAAAGGAAATGAATGCTCAAGTAGAACGGTAGATTGAAAGGAAGTGGGGGCTCCAGGAGTTAAAGAATTCAGTGTGATCAAAAGCAAGCCTATGAGAGAACAGGAAGTTCTAAGGCTAGGATGTTATGGTTAGAGTGTGGATTGTTGTTTAAGATTCAAGCTGTACATCAGTTACGGTAATTACAAAGTATAAGTTTGTATAGTAGAAATAAAATGGAGATGAAGATGAATAGATCAGACCATTGACAGAACTGGGAAGTCTGGGTGTTAAATCACCTACAATTGCCATTAAATTTGTCCAGGATAACAGTGAGACTTCACCCAGACTGTGTCACACATTTTGAAGGGTCTTTTTCTGCCAGATAGCAGATGGAATGTAGACCCTGAAAGCTCAGCACAGCAGCATGTGATCTTTGCTGACAAAATTTGGTAGTAGTCTTTATTTTGGCAGAAAGAAGGCTTTGGAATAAGGAGTGCTTGGAATTAAGACAAAGGTGTTAAAGATGCGGTGGTTATCACATATGCTCAGTCTGATAAGCGGTCAGGGCTGAGTTGGAACAGATGGCAAGGAGAAAATGACAGCAAATAACTATTCATGTCACATTTTACTCTATAATTTGTTGTTTTGGGATCAGTTGGGATCGGTTGCTCAGTTGGGATCTCCATGACACATTTCTATGATTGTGAACGCACTCTGCCCCAAAAGATGCTGATGCTACTAGTGGAGAGAGAAGTTTGAGATGATAAGTAAACAACTTTATCAAGACAGGACTACCAAATATGCTTTATTCCTATTTGGCAATCCACACACAATGGCAAGTCACTTCCCAGCCTGGAGTAATGGTAATGGCACCATGTGATTTAGTGCCCTAATAATTGAAAATTGAATTTACTAGGAAGTTTGGAAAACTGTCCAAGTGCGTTATTTTGGTTATAAAACAACACAGGAATGGTGGGGCCTGCAATCCGGAGGAAGATTGATTATTCCAGGCAGCTATTGTGAAGTCATGGAGTTACAGCTCTATAACTTCTGATGTTTTATATTGCTTGAATCCTTCTTCTCTCAGCCCAGGTTAGTTGTGTTACAAGCTGTGTCTCTCATGTCTCTACGGTGGCAATTTGCTTGACCATACACCAATATCCATCGTTTCTTCGTGCCTGAAAATAGAACATAAAGAAACAGTTGTATAGTCCCAGTTGGAGAATATGGACATGTTCTATTAACCCATGTTCCAAGTGAACAAACATATCCATTTCTCATTTGGTTGCTTGTCTAGAATCTGAACTCCGTAGTTTGATGAAAAGCTATTTTTCTTAAACTTTCTGAATTAACCTTTATCTCTGGGCTTCTCTCTTTTCAAGAAAAGAACTCTGAAGTTTAGCTACAGTGATAGAAAAAGGGCTTATATATTAGTTCTTATTAAACTTTCATCCTAGATTATAGGTGTAATTGTTTCCTCTTGTGCTGCCAGTGCAAGTTTGTCACATTTTTTGGGTAGCTCTGCCTTATACTTCTTTGCAAGAAACACCCTTTATATAATGTAGTGGGTTGGAATTTCCAAAATCCTAAATTTCTTAATATTTTCCTTCTTAACAGATAGGGTTTTCTCTAGCACCACTTAGAGACAAAAATTTTAAAATGTTTGTTTCCTCGCCTTACAGCTCTGTTAACCCACCTGGGCATGGAGATCATTAAGCATCTTCCTCAAATAACCAGGCCTCTGTCTTCACAGATGGTTTTTAACTTAGAACTACAGAGATTTTCTCTCTGGACACAATTCCAGTCCTCCGATTATATTTAACTTTTTAAGTTAATGCCTTTATTTATCACTTTATAAGTTGTATATTGAGGCAAAACTATAATATACAGGAATACATCTAATTTGACAAATAACCCTTTGTTTATAAACTTCACCTACAATGATCCATACCTATACAAACACTTCCACAGCAAATCCATGAAATTATCTATCCATGATCTATCCATTATCAGGCGAGTGGTTAAAGAAAAAGTGTTGGGAGGAGGGAATCTTGCAGGTTAGAATTTTCTCTCCAATTATTTTACTTATTGATTTTTTGGCTTGCTTTTCATTGCATCTTTAAAGCTAGGAAACATGAATGGTTGGTACCATACACTAATGAGTAATTTTGTGAGGAAGGATTTGTGAATTGTTTAAGTGACCAGGATAGGTGGCTGCAAATGAGACATGCAGAAAGGATTTTCACTGTGTAATCACCAGTTTCCTCATATTCGGAAGGTTGCCAAATGAAATGGATGAGGGAGTGTTCCATGGGAAGAAGGGCTTGATCATGATCTGACCACTCCAGGCTGAGCCCCATGCACTAGACAGAGGAGGGCAGGTTAGGGGAATGGAGAAGAAAATGGAGTTCAAAAGGATCAAGAACACTTTAGTGGAGTGCTTACCTGACAGGGCCGCTCCCCAGCCTTTATTCAGACAAAGGCAGGCAGCTTTATGAGTCCAGGTTGGTTGTAGTGGTTCCTCACTGACTTAAGGCAGTGTCCTGCTTAGGGGCCAATTGTATACATCAGGTGACCTCATTGGGTGCTTCTCAGGCCGTGACTGCTTCTATAGGCTTTACTGAAAAAAGGAATTTAACTAGAAAACCACACACACACACACATCTTTACATGCATTCCAAATTTCTGGGTTTTTGTAGCAGGGCAGCTTCATTCTACTTATCCTCAGATCTAGGTGAATTTGATGTTGGGCAAGTGAGAGGGTAAACTTCTTGAGGACAGAAACACATACACAACCTACGCTGAATTGCTTATTAAAGCACAGAGCACAGGGCTCTGTACCTTGTTGATATTGTTCTCTGAGAACCTGTAAACCCACTATTAGGTAGGTACATTCTTATCTCCATTTTGCAGGTGAGAAATCGAGGCTTAAAGAAGGAAAGTAACTTGCCTAAATTAGTAAATGGCAGAATTGGGGTTCAAAGCCAGGGGTCTTCCTCCCGAGACCAAATGCCTAAGTACTCTGAGATTTGTTCAGTTAATTTTAAACACTAATAAGAGAAGAAACTGTTGCTGAGACAAGAGGAAATGCTGTTTCTAGGATTGTACTTATAGCTATAAGTAGAGCTAGAAATCCTAAGGTTTGTACCAGTGGAGATGCATAATTTGTAAAAATTTATAATACTTATTAGTACAACTGCAATAGTAGATGAAATTTAAAAAATAAACAGAAAAATTGAATAGTTTGTTACTGATTTAAATGGTCAATTTGAAAGTTACTCATAAACCACTCCTCCTCAAAAACAAGCAAAAACATACACCAAGATAGTTTTTGAATTTCTTTCGTTTTCTTTGTCCCACAAAGCAAACAACAATGTGAATTCCTCTAAAGATTCTGAGTTAATTAATACACATTTACATAGAGTTTTCAGGCACTGAGTATATGCTACTTGCTAGGGAGGGAAAACTAAAAATGAAGTAAAATTCTGTCACCAAGGAGCTGCTAGTCTTGTAGGAACAGCATAGGGACCAGGCCAGTGGTATGTATGGGAGGGCCACAGAACCAAGAATGCCTTGAGGAGAGGGGAATGAATATGGGCGAATAGAGGAATCAGAGAAAACTGTCTGGAACAGTAAGTCTCGAGCACCAATTTAAAGCAAAGATTAAATGTGAAATTGGCACAGCCAAACATATTTTTTTATTATTTTGGGACCTAGTGGAGGTGTGAAAAGGTACACTGAATATAGATACCTTAGAATATTACTATCAAATTAGGAACAAAAAAGAGGTGTGGTGGGTAAGTCAGTGGTTCCTTTATAGTTTTTTATAGAATGTAGTCAAAGAAAAATAAATGCTATATTTGTATTGTTTTAATATAAGAAGTATTTTGGTTGCAAGTGATACCCCAATTCAAATGAATTTAGTTTAAAAAGTAGAAAAAAAATAAAGTCGAGAGGGAAAAATATATTAATTCACTTAAGTGAAATCTGATGTATCTACAGGGGCTAAGATGACTGGATCTCCCTTCATCTCTCATTCTGCCTTTGTATTGGCTTCTTTCAGACAGGCTCTGTTCAGAAGGCATCTGTAAGATGCCTCCAGAAACTCTAGCCTAACCAGTAGAGCCTCTCAGCAACCCTAGCTAGAAAAGAGCTTCATCCAAAGGGATAGAACACCCTGATGGGCTAGATCTGGACCCAGGGAAGGAGGTAGGGGTACAGTCAGCCCCCCTCAAACTACATGGACTGAAGTAGGGATGGTACCTTAAAGGAAAAGTGAGGTCCTATTACCAATAGAAAAATGCTCTGCAGGCAATAAAAAACAGATGTTCACAGCAACAGTACTTTTTCTTTCTGGAATGTTCTCACACAGTATCTTATTCTAGTACACTGTAATAAGGACAATTTAATGTGTGTGTGTGTGTGTGTGTGTGTGTGTGTGTATGTCTGTGGATGTTTGGTGAAATTCTTCAAGACATTGGTCTGGGCAAAGATTTCTTGAGTAAGACCTTAAAAACACAAGCAATCAAAGCAAGAATTTACAAATGGGACCACATCAAGCTAAAAAGCTTCTGCACAGCAAAAGAAATAATAAACAAAGTGAAGAGAGAATCTATGAAATGGGAGAAATTATTTATAAATTTTTCAACTGATAAGAGATTAATAACCAGAATTATAAGGAACTCAAGTAACTCAATAGTAAAAAAACAAATAATCCAATTTTAAAAATGGGCAAATGATCTGAATAGACATTTCTTAGAAGACATACAAAGGGACAATAGGCATATAAAAAATGCTCAACATCACTAATCCTTAGGAAAATGCAAATCAAAGCCACAATGAGATATTATCTCACCCCAGTTAAAATGGTCATTAAAAAATACAGAAAATAACAAATGCTGGAAATAGGAGTCATCCTTGGTAATATCCCAATTACCCAGATATGATCATTACACATTGTATGCTTGTATCAAAATATCACATGCACCCCATAAATATGTACAACTATTATGTATCCATACAAATTTTAAAAATAAAAATAAAATATTTGGATGGAAAATGAAATAGATTTAAAGAACTCTGAGGTCTTCATGTGTGCTCTTCCCTTTGCCTGAAATGTCTCTTCCATCTTCACTCCCCTCTATATGCTGGTTGACATTTATTCATGCTTTATATCTCAGCACAAATGTCACTTTTGCAGGAAAACCTTCCTTGACCTAGCAAACAAGTTAGTGCCTCTGTTAAACACAGCCCTCAGTACTTTGTTTTCATGTCCTCACCACAAGTCTTGTTAGTTAGTTTTATTATAATATTTACCTGTTTGTTTTGCAAACTCCATGAGGACAGAGAATATAACTAGGTCACTCACTATTGACTTTCCAGTGCCTAGCACAGTGCCTTGTAAAAGTGAATACAAAAATATTTCTCAAATCAATAAATAACCCAAATTAAGCCTTAACAATCTGAAATACATGGTTAAAATTGAGAAAAAAATTCACCAATTTTTTCTTTAAGTTTTTGTGTTAAAAGTTGTATCTAATAAGACCTTGGTACTCCAAAGATCTGTACTTCTGATGAAAGTTACAGTACTTTGCTTTTTCTTAAGGATATTATAACCTATAACTAAGCACATTTTTCACATTTAGTGGACTTCTAGGAAGGTAAAGAACCAAATTTGCTGAATTCATTAAAGATTCTGTCCTGCACTTTTGTAAACTCAAAAACTCTTCAAACCCAAGTGGGGTATAAGTAAATAAACAATAAGGAGTATAGTCTTTACTTTCTGGAATTAAATTCAAAACTAGAACAGGTACTTTGTTTCCCACTATTATCTTTGTTAAGCCGATGGTAAGTATTTGAAAAGAGTTGTGAGTTAAAGAGAGCCTTAAGGGGACCTAATTCTTGCATTGAAGCATTTTTGACTTGAAAAATTGTAAAGCTATATAGTTCTAATTACCAGAAGCAGAGCTGAGTTCATTTATGGTGTATTATACTCCATAGATATTACCTCCCCTTTGCTTTCATAATATTTGCTATTGGGAGGTTTACGTTGCTGAAGTTTGTGATGATCTGCCTCACACTGACGTCGTGGATGCTGGTAACCTAAGAAGGAGGTTCTCCAAGAAAGTGTGGATAAGGACAATAGCTGGTTTGCCATCTCCTCTCTCCTCTAGGGTTCGCTCTGTTGGCCTCACTTCCAGACCCTCATTTCCAGGTGAAATGGAGGCAAAGAGGGAGTACTGTGGAGACAAGGACCAAAATTTCCCCTCTGCAGAATGAATCTGACACCAAGCTCTTGTTTGGGAGTTGAAGTCCCAAGCATACACCATGATCTTGATAATCACCAGATTTCTCTAAAGTTGCCTCAGGATCTTGAGGTAAAAGAGGAATGAGAGCAGGAAAAGTATGTTTCTCTAAGATTCTAGCTCAGTAAGAGGGTTTTTAATGGAAGGGTCATGTTGTAACAATGTGTTTTCTTGTGCTGGGTTTATGGAGAAGCCTCATACAAAAAGTTTTCCTAATTCTATTATATTTCAAAACTATTTTAAAATTTTAATATTACATTAAATCAACCAGTTTTATTAAAATACTGTTTGCCTTGCTGAATATTCTGGCTAGAAAACCAATTTATTTGGCTTTGAACAGAATAAAAGAGTTCTGTACAGAGTAGATGGTGTAGCAGCACTCAGGGTTAAGGAAGAAAGAGTTCTTTCCACCCTTTTTTAACCCATGGCCTAACAGGTTAACAAGCTTAAAAAGACTCAAACTAGACTTGACCTCAAATAATCTTTCCAGTGTTCTTAACAAGCTAAGTATAAATGAATGGTGACATATGGAATTCATTTTCAAAAAAATAGATCTTGATTCTAAATTAATAGTATTTGAAAAAATACATTTTAGATTTCAGCAAGTTTAAAATAGCTAGAAGCAAGTTCAAGATGTTTGATGAACTAATCTACTTTTTCTACTTTTATTTGACCTCCATGTGTCTTCTCTTACCCCTACGTATACTGCCCAAATTTCAAAGGAAAGAATGGGCAATATAATGGGGCAAGACTATGTCAAATAATATCTAAACAATGGGGTGAAACTAGTGAGAAATTTGTAAAAGCTTTTTTGGCATTAGAAAGAGAAAAAACAAATTAAAGAAGCTGGTGGTGGTGGTCTGCTAATGGGGTAGGATTTTTAAGTGCTTTTCTCTTTCTTGGGTTCTCAGTTCATGGCCTAACTTTTCTTTGTTTCATAGAAGTCAAAGACTTTTTAAAATTTGGATAAGTTCCATGGGGAGAGAAGATGATAATTAGCTTTCACAGTTGTTTGTCTTCAGGGAAAACAGTTGTGGAATAAGCTTCACAGACAGAACCTCAACCCAAGGAATTTTAAAATAGAGGTTAGGAGTAATCTGAAAACTAAAAAAAAAGTATTAGTGGTAAATTACTTATCGAACACAGCAGGTCGTGATCCTCACTACGTGGTAAGAGACTGGTGTAATTATCCCCATCTGCCACAATTGCTGCTCTTAGTCTATTCACCAATCTGGCTTTCTGATTTCTCCTCTTACATACATATTTTCCTATTTCTTTTTTTTAAATTTCAGAATATTACAGGGGTACAAATGTTTTGGTTATGTGGCTTGCTTTTGTACTGCTTGAGACAAAGTCATAAGAATACCCATCACCCAGCTAGTGTACATTGTACCCGTTAGGTATGATTTCACCCATCCCTGCCTCCCTCCTCCCACCTGCTTGATTTGCGTTAAGTTTTACTTTCATCTGTGCACGAGTGCTGTTTGATTAGTTCCAATTTAATATTGAGTACATGTGTTGTTTGTTTTTCCATTCTTGTGATACTTCACTTAGGAGAATGGTCTCCAGTGCCATCCAGATTGTTACAAAATGTATTAATTCATTTTTTATGGCTGAGACATACTCCATGGTATACGTATACCACATTTTATTAATCCACTTATGAGTTGATGGGTACTTGGGTTGATTCCACATCTTTACAATTGTGAACTGTGCTGCAATAAACATTTGAGTGCAAGTGTCTTTTTGATAAAATGACTTTTTTTTTTTCCTTTGGGTAAATCTCCAGTAGTGGGATTACTAGGTCAAATGGTAGGTCTACTTTTAGTTCTTTGAGGAATCTGTATGCTAGTTTCCATAAAGATTGTACTAGTTTGCATGCCTGCCAACATTATATAAGTGTTTCTTTCTGTTCACATCCACACCAGCATCTATTGTTTCAGGAGTTTTTGATAAAAGCCATTCTCACTGGGATTAGTTTATATCTTATTGTGGTTTTGATTTGCATTTCCACATGATTAGTGACATTGAGCATTTTTTCATATGTTTATTGGCCATTAGTCTATTTTCTTTTGAAAAGCTTCTGTTCATGTCTGTTGCCCACTTTTTAATAGGGTTGTTTGATTTTGCTTGAGTTCTTTGTAGATTCTGGTTATTAGTCCTTTATCAGATAGATAGTATGCGAATATTTTCTTCCATTCTGTAGGTTGTCTGTTCACTCTGTTGATTGTTTCCTTGGTTATGCAGAAGCTTTTTAATTTAATCAAGTACCATTTATTTATTTTTGTTGTTGCTGTGATTGCCGTTGGGGTCTTCTTCATAAATTCTTTGCCTAGGCTAATATCTAGAAGAGTTTTTCCAACATTTTCTCCTAGAATTATTACAGTTTCACGTCTTAGGTTTAAGTCTGTTATCCATCTTGAGTTAATTTTAGTGAGTGGTGAAAGATATGGGTCCTGTTCCAATATTCTACATGTGACTATTCAATTTTCTCAGCACCATTTATTGATTAGGGATTCTTTTCCTCAGTGTATGTTTTTGTCTGCTTTGTCAAAGATCAGATGACAATATGAGGATGGTTTTATATCTGGGTTCTCTGTTCTGATCCATTGGTCTATGTCTCTGTTCTTGTGCCAGTTCTATGCTGTTTTAGTTATTACACCTTTATAGTATGGTTTGAAGTATGGTGAAGTGATGCCTCCTGATTTGTTCTTTTTGCTTAAGGTTGCTTTGGCTATTCAGGCTCTTTTCTGGTTCCAAATGAAGCATAGAATTATTTTTGCTAGATCTGTAAAATACGATGCTGATATTTTGATGGGGATTGCATTGAATCTGTAAATCATTTTGGGTAGTATGAACATTTTAACAATGTTGTTTCTTCAATCTTTGATCATGATAATGTTTTTCCATCTGTTTACATCATCTGCAATTTCCTTCCTCAGTGATTTATAGTTCTCTTTGCAGAGATCTTTCACCTGATTGGTGAAATATATTTGTAGGTCTTTTGTTTTCTTTGTCTCTATTGTGGGAGGTATTGAGTCTTTGATTTGATTCACAAATTGACTATTGTTGGTGTATAGGAATGCTACTGATTTATGTACATTGATTTTATAACCTGAGACATTGCAGAACTTATTTATTAATTTCAGGAGTCTCTTCGTGGAATCTTTGGGGTTTTCTAGATATAAAATCATAACATCATCAAAGAGCAATAGTTTGACCTCTTTTTTTCCCATTTGGATACCCTTAATTTCCTTCTCTTGCCTGATTGCTCTGGCCAGGATTTCCAACACTTTGTTGAATAGAAGTGGGGACAGTGGATATCCTTATCTTGTTCCAATTCTAAGCAGAAATACTTTCAACTTTTCCTTATTCAATATGATGTTGGCTGTGGGTTTGTCATATATGGCTTTATAACATTGAGATATGTTTCATCTATGCCTATTTTGTTAAGAGTTTTTATTTAAAAAGGTGCTGAATTTTGCAAATGCTTTTTCTGCATCTATTGAGATGATCATATGATCTTTGTTTTCCCTCTGTTTATGTAGTGAATCACATTTATGTATTGATGTATGTTGAACCCTCCTTGCATGCTTGGGATAAAGGCCACTTGGTCATGATGGATTATTTTTTTTAATGTGCTGCTCAATTTGATTTATTAGAATTTTGTTGAGAATTTTTGCATGTATATTCATAAGGGATATTGGTCTGTAGTCTTCTTTTTTTATTGTGTCATTTTCTGGCTTTCATATTTAGGCAATACTAGCTTCACAGAATGAGTTGGGGAGCATTTCTTCCTTCTTGGTGTTATGAAATAATTTTTGCAGTATGGGTACCAATTCTTCTTTGTAGATCTGATAAAATTCAGCTGTGAAACCATCTGGTCTGGGACTTTTTTTGTTGGAAGATTTTTTATTGCTGCTTCAATTTCATTGCTTGTTATCAACCTGTTCAAGAGCTCTATTTAGTCCTAATTGAGGCTTGGGAGGTTGTGTGTTTACAGGAATTTGTTCATTTCCTCAACATTTTCAAGTTTATGTGCATAGAGATTATGTAGTATTCACAGATGTTATTTTGTATTTCTGTGGTACCATTAATAATATCTCTTTTTTCATTTCTGATCAAGCTTATGTGGTCCTTTCTTTTCTATTTCTGGTTAATCTAGTGAAAGGTCTATCAATTTTGTTTATCTTTCAAAGAACCATCTATTTTTGTTTCATTAATCTTCTGTAATATTTTTTTGTTTTCCATTTCATTTAGTTCTGTTCTGAGCTTGGTTATTTCTTTTCTTCTGCTGGGGTTGGGTTTGGTTTGCTCTTCCTTTTCTAGTTCCTTGAGGTAAGTCATTAGATTGTTGATTTGTGATCTCTCTGTCTTTTTGATGTAGACATTTAAGGCTATGAATTTTCCCCTTAGGACTGCTTTTGCTGAATCCCATAGATTTTGATAGCTTGTGTTCCCTTTGTCATTTAGTTCAAGGAATCTTTTGATGTCCTTCTTAATTTCCTCCTTGACCCAATAATCATTCAGTAGTAAGTTGTTCAATTTCCATAACATTGTGTAGAATTGAGTGTTTCTGTGGGGATTGATTTCTAATTTTTTTCCACTGTGGTCTGAAAAGATACATGGTATAATTTCAATTTTTTAAAATTTGTCAAGACACATTTTGGGGCCAAGGATTTGATCAATCTTACAGAATGTTCATATGAGCTGATGAGAAGAACATATATTCATTAGTTTTAGGGTAGAATGTTCTATAAATATCTGTTAGGCCCATTCACTCTAGAGTACTGTTTAGTCCATTGTTTCTTTGTTTATTTTCTGATTGGAGGATCTGTCCAGTTTTGTCCATGGGGTGTTGAAGTCTCTAGCTATTACAGTGCTGCTGTTTATCATTTTGTTTAGATCAAGTAGGATTTGCTTTATGAATCTGTGTGCACCTGCGTTAGGTGCATAGATATTTATGGTTGTCATGTCTTCTTGTTTAATTGTTCCCTTCACCATTATATAATGATCATCTTTGTCTTTCTTTACTTTTGTTGATTTGAAATCTATGTTATCTGACATGAGAATGGCTACACTAGCTTTTTTTTGTTTCCCTTTGCATGGAATATTATTTTCCATCTCTTCACCTTGAGTCTGAATGAGTCCTTGTGGGTTAGATGCTTTTCCTGGAGACAGCAGATACCTGGCTTGAATTTTTTTAATCTATTCAGACAGCCTATGTCTCTTCAGTGGAGAGTTCAAGCCATTCACATTTATTGAAAGAATTGACAAGTTGGATAAATTTCTGTTCATCCTGTTGTGTAGAACTTTATTGCTTTGTTTTACCCTTGTGCCATAGTGGTATCTGGGCTCTGAACTTTAGCTTTTGGTTGGTTAACTGGCAGGTATCTATTGTCCTGATCAGTATATAATGCAGATCTGAGTACCTCCTATATGACAGGTCTGATCTTGACAAATTTTCTCAGCATTTGCTTGTTTGAGAAAGTCTTTATTTCACCTTCACATAAGATACTTAGTTTCTCTGGATACAAAATTCTAGGCTGGCCATTATTTTGCTTGAGAAGATTGAGAATGGGGCCCTAGTCCCTCCTGGCTTGTGAGGTCTCAGTTGAGAAGTCTGTAGTTAGTCTGATGGGTTTTCCTTTGTAAGTGACCTGATGATTTTGCCTTGCGGTTCATAGGAGTTGCTCTTTTGTGTTAACTTTTTCATTCATTTCCTGTATTGTTTTTGTGGTTTATTTGTGTTGGTTTCCATTTTCTCTTGTATTTCCTTGAGCTTCTTTATAATTCACATTTGCAATTCTTTATCTGTCATTTCAATATTTTCATTTTTGTTGGTATCCATTGGTAAAGTGTTGTTGTTTCCTTTTTGGGGTGTCCTTCACTCTGATTTTTTTATACTTTTGGAGTTCTTTTGCTGGTTCTGTCTTATCTGGCCTCTTGATTGAGTCCTTGGGGTACTGGGCCTGGCTTGTCAACCTGTCCCTCTGTCCCCAAAGATCAATCTCTGACCATCCCATCAAGAAGAGTGCTGGTCTCAAGTTGCCTATGGGGTATTTAAGCAGGTTTCCTATCTTCTTGAGTTGCCTCTGTTCTACTGTCTTCACCTCTTCCCAGCAGTGTGAATTTTCTTGGTTCCCCAGCTTAATTTCCAATATGGAGGGTGGTACTTGTGAGTATAAATCAGCCACACACTGTTTGTTTGAATTGCAATGTATTGTGATGAACTACAGAGTTGTTCTCCTTGTCATTGGTTTATGTTTGTGTGAAAGAGCCAGTTGTTGAGATGTTCTTTTGTGCCCATGGTAGACTATGGTCCCCCAGGTGGAATACTTGAGTGCCCCAAGCTTTAGGAGAGACACTGTATCTCCCAGGTGGTTGCTTGTTGTTCACCACCCCTGAGGCTGGGGGAGGAGCAAGTCAATTTGTGGCTAGGTTGCAGGAGCCTGAAAGGCTTTGCAAAGTCTTGTTGGGGCTCAGAAATTTCTTTTCTGGCCATGAGGGGGTGCCACTGGTAGGAGGGTCAGGACAAACTCTCCAAACCAGGAGGGCTGTTCCTCAGAGAGGGGTCTAAATGCTCTAGTGCTAAGGCTGTTGGCTGGAATCTTTCCACACTCTTCCAGTAGTGCAGTTTTTCAGTGGGGAGGGATGGGTGCTCCCCCAAATCACCACTCCTTGGACCTTTCCTCACCCCGCCCACAGCACAATCCCATCAGTTCAGTTCATGTGTGCTCCCTCACCATCTGATTCCAGCTCTCAAATCTCCCCGTGGTCTGTGTGTCTTGCCCACTAGTGTGTGTCTCTGCGAAACACCAGTGGGCAGAGACTACCAAGATTATACACCCCTGTTCCCATAGAAGTCCTTAAAGGATGAGTTGTGGGCCCCATTATCCATGGGGATCTCAGCTTGGGGCACACGCGAGCCAGAGGGAAATGGCTGCTTGTGAACTTCTCAGCTCAAACTGCTCTCCCTGTTGTAATGAGTGGGGGGAGGGGTCACAGCACCTGGTCAGCTGACATGCCTAGTATGAGGCATTTGGTTGCCATGGAACCAGGGGCTAGGCTATTCCTTTATGAATGCCGCACCCTTATCCAATATGGTGGTTCTCCAGCACGGGGAATGGGCGTGCTCCCAGATCCCTGTTCCTCAGCGCACCACCACACTCTGCCATTGGCTATTTCTATGTGGGCTTCCTTGCCACCTGTGTCCAGCTCCCAGACTCCTCACCTGCATCCCCCGCATGCCTCTTGTGTCCAGGGGTCACAAGGACCAGCTTGCTTGCTGATGTGTGACTCCACAAAATGCCAGCAGGTAGGAAGTTCCCAAATTGTATACCTCTATTCATCACAAGTCCTCAAGGGAAGAGGAGTGAGCCCCACTCTCGTTGGAGACTTCAGCCTGGGATGTGCACCCACTGGAGAGAAGTGGCCATTTGCAAACTTCTTGGCTCAAACTATGCTTGTGGTTTTTAGTGGATGCAGGAGGGGCCGCAGCTCTTGCTCAGCCCATGCTCAGAGTGCTTCAGTTGCAGCGGACTGGGAAAGTGCAGGGGAGGAAGTGTCTGGACAGGAGAAAGCCAGCACTCTGGCTCTTGTTGCACTCTCGGGGGAAGCTCCTCATAGGCTGCCCAAACTCCTAGAACTCACTAGTTCATGCCACTATTCATTATTTGTTGCTGTGCCTGGGCTCTTGGAGGATGGAAAAGCCCTCAGTAAACTCAATGTCCTGCTGTTCACATGAGGTACGTAGGAGGGGGTGGGGAATCCCCCCTTACACTGTCACTGGGCTCAGAGTCTCTCTGGGTTCAATCCTTGCTGATGTCTTCTCTTCTTTATCTTCTTCCTTCTCAACTTCACAATTTTTCTCCATGGGGTCCCCAGTCATCTCTGTCATCTCTCTCTGTGATCCACACCTGAGCTGCAACTCTTCTCCCCTCTCCTCTATCTGATATCCTGCCTTCCCACCGGGATGGTCTGACAAGCAATGTCTCTAGTGAGCCATCTTGAACGTCTCCTATATTTTCTTATTTCTGAAGATGAAAAGAAATGCTGGAAATAGCTAGAAACTCTGTTAACAATTTGGGAATTTTAGAGGTAAAATTTTAAATCACTGTAATAATCAATCTTCAATGACCATGAAGAGCATTTCTTCAGCAGAGAAGTTTGTATATTCAGCTTGAAAATTTGGGAAAGAGGTGAAATTAAGTAGTTGTGGCATATATACTCTCAGGTGACCTCCAGCAAATGATGTTTTTGGATAATCCCCTCCCACTGAATGTAGAAGGAACCTGTTATTTACTTCTAACCAATAGCAACTGGATACGCTCCCATGAATACGTTTGGTTCCATCTCAACAGATTGGAGTGAGACGTTCTTATGCTGGCCTTAAAGCAAGAAAGTGCATGAGAACATGTAAGGGAATCGCAAGGCAGGGACTGAGTGGCTTCTAGGACCTGAGGGCAACCTCCAGTCAACAGCTAATAATAAGCTAGGACCATCAGTGGTATTACCACAAGAAAACAAATTTTGCCAACAATCTGAATGAGCTTGGAGATGGATTCTTCCTAAGTTGAGCCTCCAGATGAGAACACAGCCTAGCCAACACATTGATTGTCACCTTGTGAGGTGTTGAGCAGAGGACTCAGTTAAACTGTGCTTGGACTAAGTGTGTTGTTTTAAGCCACTAAATTGATGGCAATTTGTTATAAAGTAATGAAAACTAATATGGTAGTCAACTTGCTCCAGGTATTCCTCCCAAAGATAGGCTGTGCTAGGATTTCTATCTTGATGATTTCAAAAGATCTTACCACCTCCCTGGAAATGTGAAGAAAAACCAAAATAAAACAGAAATTAATATCACTATTCATTAGTTTGCCACAAATGGAAGTAACGTTGGTGGATTTCATTTAAAGTCAAAAACATTTTAATAAGAGACATTTGTTATGAAGCTGTGAAATAACTATGTTATATTGACCTTAGGTAATGAAGTTACCTGAGAAATTAAATGAAGACTTAGAAAGCTAGAAAGTTTTACTACTTTCTTTTGGAAAATCAATATATGTTCTATGTTGGGGAAGTTATAAGCTGAACTAAACATGCTAACTCCCAGTCCATAATGGTTCTCAGTGAGAGGGCTTTTTTCCCTTTTTTGTAAATCATCTTAACCACTTCGGTACCAGCGTCGACTATAGTTGTCAGCCACAGATGAATGCTCACAGTTGAGCGTCGACTTTAGTCCACAACCAAAACTTTTACTTTTATCTCTACAGTTGCAGTGTGTACGTTCAGCTAATAAGTTACTACGAATCTGTGACCTTTTAACAAGTCCTTAGTAGGAGTTATTATAGTTATTTTCCTAAAGCTGCCTGTAAAGTAAAACAAGCTTTCAGTGCTTTAAAGCTTTCCTCACCACACAAGAGCAAAACGGATGCATCCTCAATGCACGGCACAAACTATCGTGTGGACTGTGAGTGCCGGCTGCGGGCAAGGTTTCATGGCCGGTGAGCGCGGTACTGAAGTGGTTAAAAAATCTTCCTATGGGTCTAATGCTCATCTTGTCTCAATGCAAACACCACCACCAGTACAGGATTTTTACTTTGGGTACATAAACTTGGTAAACACATGAGTTTCATGTTGCTATAGTGAATATTTTTCAGTGATAATATCCGACCTCTATGAATTTTATAATTAATATTTTAGGTTTGGTAGAAAAATGTTGAGTCAACAAAGCCATGCCTACAATTCCAATATTATACTAAGAAAAAGTCATAACTTTAAAAATCCTGAATTGTACTGTCATAAAAACCATTACAATTTTCTCATACATAGTCATACTACACTACCAATCTGTTTCTGAGCCAGGAGTAAATCACCAGCTGGGTCTTCCTTAGAAATAGGCAATAGACAATTTAATATTAAAACATACAGTTTTATACAAGTTTATATTTATTTGATCTATTTTAAGGTGTAAATTTCCACATTCTAACATCTGTGTAACTGAGTATGTCTTTCAGTCAATGTGCCTGAAAATCACTGGCAGCCATGCAGCTATCATGAAGTATGTCTCAGAGCTCACACACGTACAAATTTGAAAGCAGATGTCCAAATTGTCATTAATTTTGAGAAATGTGCACTATCACTTATAAATATGTTTAGCTTAATTTACATATAATGTGTTAAAATATACTAAAATTCAACACTGATTTAAAAAAAATAAAATAAGGCAGAATCTAAACAAAGCTTATAAGCAATACATTTGAGGAATATTCATCATCTAGAGCAATGACCACAATTGTATATTGGCTTGTGAATCAAAAACCAAGTGGTTTCACAGACCTAAGAAGATACTTTCAGGGACAGTCATATATCACTTAAGAATGGGATTGCATCCTGAGAAATGCATCCTGAGGCAATTTTGTCTTTGTATGAACATCACAGAGTGAGCTTACACAAACCTAGATAGTCTAACTACTCACCTAGGCTACACGGTAGAGTCTATTGCTCCCAGGCTATAAACCTGTACATGTTACTGTAATGAATACTGCAGGCAATTATAACACAAAGATAAGTTATTTGTGCATCTAAACATATCTAAACATAAAAAAGATATAGTAAAAACATAGTATTATAAAACCACCATCATATATGTGGTCCATCATTGACTGAAATGTCATTATGTGGCACATGACTATAACTGTGTTATGTTAGGTTACAAAGATATTGCCAAAATATTACATGACATATGGCATCTGACATGAATGAGAGCAGGAAAAAAACTGTAAAATTCTTTATAATAGATATAAGAAATTCACAGCAAAAAAAGACTGGCATGACTGACTCATGTATAATCTAGTACTATTTTTAAGGCATGAAACATTAACGTGTTAGAAATTTCCTGTCTACTTTGACTAAAAGTTTCTTAATTTCTAATGTGATTTAAATCTGGGAAAAAACTGTCTAGAAAATTCTAATTTATCCACAGGTTTTTACATGCTTTAAAATCATAATGTCAGTGCTACAAAGATCAAGATCATGAGTATTGATTATAAAAAGCAGTGTATCATTGTGAAGCTAGAAATAACGGCTGGTCACAAAAAGTTGCTTCCATATTTAATTTTAACCTGTAAAACAATTCCTAAGAATGAGATTTCCCTCAATACTTTTGCTATGCATGCTCAGAAACTTGGATGAGTGTCAGGTGAGCTGATAGAAAACTGACTAAAAGTTCCATGAAATGGAGATGTTCGAGCACTTATACTAAGTTGCACATACCTCGGTCACTGTGGCAGTTTGTGTACACATATCAGCAAAGCTAAAAAATGAACACAATAAAAATATGGTGAATTAATTCTGCTCCCAGTGACTTTTATGGTGAATTACAGACCCTCAACATGTTAATCAATAGGTCATTCAACATCTTCTTCTAGGATTCTTAAGGTTTCATGCCTTAGGTTTAAGTCTGTTATCCATCTTGAGGGGATTTTTGTGAGAGGTGAGAGGTAGGGATCCTGCTTCATTCTTCTGCATGTAGCTAGCCAGTTTTCCCAGCACAATTTATTGAGAGAGATTCTTTTCCCCAATGTATATTTTTGTCTGCTTTATCAAAGATTAGGTTACCGTATGCAGGTGGTTTCATCTCTGAAATCTCAGTCCTATTCCAAATATCAATGCTTCTGTTCTTGTGCCAGTCCCAGGCTGATTTAATTATATTGCTTTAAAGTACAGCTTGAAGTCGGGAAGAGTGATGCCTCCCAGTTTGTTCTTTTTACTTAAGATTGCTTTGGCTATACACGGTTTTTTTCTGGTTCCATACAAAGCGAAGAATTATTATTTCTAGATCTGTAAAGAATGATGGTGGTACTTTGATGGGGATTGCATTAATTCTGTAGATGACGTTAGGTAATGTTGACTTTTGAATGATATTTATTCTACCAATCTATGAACATGGTAGATTATTCCATTTGTTTACATCTCCTACAATTTCTTACTTTAGCGTTTCATAGTTCTCCTTGTATAAGTCTTTCATGTCTTTTGTTAAATATATTCCTAGATATTTAATTTTCTTTGGGGCTATAGTAAAAGGTATTGCATTTTTTATTTGAGTTTCGGCTTGACTGTTATTGGCAGATATGAATGCCTCTGATTTGTGTATATTGACTTTGTAACCTGAGACTTTCATTTATTCAAATTCATTTATCAAATCTAGAAGTCTCTTGGAAGAATCCATGGGGTTTTTTAGGTATAATATCATATCATTGGCAAAGAGCGAGAGTTTGATCTCATCTGCCCCCACTTGGATGCCCTTAATACCCCTCTCTTGCCTGATTGTTATAGCTAGGACTTCAAGCACTATGTTGAATATAAGAGGAGATAGCGGACATCCTTGTCTAGTACCAATTCGAAGAGACAATTGTTCCAATTTTTCCCCATTTAGAATAATATTAGCAGTGGGTTTTTCATATATGGATTTTAATAATTTTAAGGTATGAGCCATCTATGCCTATTTTGTTAAGAGTTTTTATCATAAAGGTGTGTTGGACTTTGTCAAATGCTTTTTCTGCATTTATTGAAAGAATCATATGGTCTTTGTTCTGATTTTTTTTTTATTTCAGCATATTATGGGGGTACAAATATTAAAGTTATGTATATTGCCCATGCCCCCCTCCCCCCTCGAGGCAGAGCCTCAAGCATGACCATCCTCCATACGTTTCACATCTCACTCATAATGTTTCTATATACCCTTCCCCATAATGTTTGTATATACCTCTTCCCCACTTTCACTCGCGCGACACCCAACAAATGTTATTCCTATATGTCCACTTAGGTGTTGATCCCTTAATACCAATTTACTGGTGAGTACATGTGGTGCTTGCTGTTCCATTCTTGAGATACTTCACTTAGTAGAATGGGTTCCAGCTGTATCCAGGAGTATACAAGAGGTGCTATATCACCATTGTTTCTTAAAGCCGAATAGTACTCCATGGTATACATATAAGTCCCCAAACAATAAATGTTGGCGTGGATGCGGCGAGATAGGAACACTCCTACATTGCTGGTGGGACTGCAAACTAGTTCAGCCTCTGTGGAAAGCAATATGGAGATATCTTAAAGCGATACAAGTGGATCTACCATTTGATCCAGCAATCC